>VDFB02105785.1:308111088-308139117 GCA_007258455.2 Sequoia sempervirens | reverse complement strand
ATATGTTTTTCTTGTTGCCTAATACACACAATGGTTTTTCAGATCCAAGGTTTACAAGGGGCTCTTAAAGAAATAATCGATAAGCTAGATGCAATTTGACTAACATTATTAGCAACTAGGATGATATTGCTACTTCTTTCTCTTCCATTAAATATTTCAACAAACAAGTTATGAAAATATTTTCCAACAATATGATGGTTTTCCACTCAAAAATTGATAAGATCAAGAAACAAATATGACCTCCCACACCTCATGGAAACTACAAAGGTAAAACTATTTTGGGTCAATTACAAATGCAAATGGAGAAAATGGATGCTATCTTCATTTGACAGAAGATGAAATTCATAATGGATGAGTTGGAGGCTATTAGAAGTCTCCAGAACCTCAATAATATGTAGGGTGATAATTGGTTTTTTATATTTTTTGTGTTATTTATTTCAACTATTTTTCTCATTTTTTTTATCTTACTAATTTTTTTATATTAATTTTCTATTATAAAATTTTAAATATACATAACACCACAAGCATAATATATTTTTTATTTAAAATCTTTAAAATCTTTTCAAATTGCTAACTTATTATTTAATGCCTCATATGTTATAAGCCACCTATAGACTCAAGATAAGGTTGCTCGACATTGTAGACTGTAAAAGGATTATATTTCCATTTCCATCATTCTAATATTTTCTACATAGTTTTTAATTCTTGTAATAAAATTAAACAAGCAATATTGTTGCAATGTAGTTTATAAAAACTTTGTTATTATATCAACACTACCCAAGTTAGAAAACTTGGAAACCCTTTTTGAAAATAAAAGTAACTAATCAATGAATCATATCTACCACTCATGGTCACTTCTACTATCAACTTATTGGAATGTGTGAGGTGCAATATATAGGGGAACCTTTGGTTATACCTTGATGGTCATTTCCTTAACTATTTTCTCTCGCTCTCACTACTTACTCGTGTTTATTATAAATGTCAACAAAGTCATGTAAAGGCATAAGGCTACACGAAGTTTGTAGATAGTTTAATCATTAGTCTCTGATAGGACCTAAAATAAAATTGGAGGAATACTTATTTTATAAATTCCCCATCTACTCCACTAGTATACTTGAAATATTTCAAAAATATTTTAATATCATAAACATAAAAAAATCTTGTTTTTAGATGATCTTGAAGGCTTACTTCCATGTGGCCATAGGTTCATTAATACATCATTTGAGACATTATTGTTCAGCCTAATGATGAATATTGTGTCATGTACATATAGGATGATCATATTGATTAAATAATGGAATTAGGATCTCATAAAGATCATCCATAAATTTTCATTTTTCTAGAAGTCCATTAATTGAACAATTGCTAGCATTACATTAGTTAAAAATTACTCATTTATCAAAATAGAGCCTCAATCATACTTGGAGGCAACTTATGCAAGGTGATACAAAAGAAATCAAAGACTAAAACCTACATAGATTATTATTTATTTTTAAGTAGATGAAATTATAAAAAAATAATTATAAAGTAAAGATGAGTTATAGGTTCCCCCACCCATTACAAAATGCCAAAAGGCTAGTAAAACAAGGTTCTATGAGAGGTAAAACCCACATTGACAAAAATAAAGTAAAAATATCACAGTCATTTAACAACACAAACCACTAAGTGGTGGATACATTAGCTACCAACTTGAAGAGAATTGAGATCCTCCAGGCTAGTGATGGCCTCCAATTTATCCATTATCAACTTCACTTTTTCCAACAAAGGAGTGGTATCCACCTTTTTGGTAACCTTACGTGGTTGAACCAATATTGTTTTTCCTTTGAGATTATTGGAAGGAGGAGGAGACTGGTTTTGTTTCTTGATGTTGTCTAATTTTGAATGGAGCATAATCATGTTGGTCACAAAGATTCAAATCACCTATTTGTTGAATTCAATTATGGAGAAGAGAGAAGGAAATTATAAAGTTGTTAACAAAAGGTGAGCCAAGTCATACAAAGCAGCATAACATCATACATCAACCACTACAAAATAGGTTACCTCCCCCACTAACCATTGCAAAAAAATAGCCAATATGAAATTAGAGCCATAGATCTTATTCTCCCATTTGACAAAAAATCAAATACATCACATAATGAAAAACCAGGACCACAATGTAATCAACCAAAAAAGCTCAAAGAAAGGACTTGACTCAACAAAGTCAAGTCAAGCCTTTGTTGACTATAAAAATAAAACCTTGATTTCTTATAATAAGTAACCATTCTACATCTATCTTTTGCCACCATTGTTAGGGTAGTCTTATGCAAAATGGCCAAAGACACCACAACTATAATAGCTTCCATATCCATTACCACCACTGAAATTCCAAAACTGCCATTGCTACCCCCTCCTCCACTACTACCTCCTTCACTAAGGCTCCATTAGGCCTTAACACTTCAAGAGCCTTGGTCCTATTGCCCTACTCACACTCAATGAACAACTCAACCAACTCCCCTTCCACCAAAGATTGAAACTCATTAAAATAAATCAATTCTTGATGAACAAACAAATCTTGTTCACCATCGCTAGAGGTGATAATCCATAACCCCTCTATGAATTGAACCACTCAATTTCACTAGTCCTTTTGCCACCTTTACACTATGGTTTCCAATCTCAAACAAATAAACAACTAAAAAAATACATAAATAAAACACCCTTTAGTGTAATGTCTAATTGCCCCTCTCTTCTAAATGAAACCTAAACATCCACATAGATTATACATAGTCTATCACTCTTGAACTACATACACTACAATTAAAAACCTAACATCACACCCCTACTAGAGTTGTCGTTATTACCCAGTGTCTCTAGTTTTAAATTTCATTCTTCACAAGGAACAAACAAACAACCTTCTACCCATCCCTATTTTCATAGCTCCTTTTTGCCACAACAAAACATAAAAATAAAGGAAACAAAAAACTAGGGCTTCATATATGCTTATAAAAATCAAATCAAATCATATCATACGAATAAGATCACTATCATATTTGATTTGGATATTTGATTATCATAAACACTGTAGAAAACAAAACAAAAAATTACCAACAATTTATTTTCAAATGCTGAGGAAAACAACAATAAGTACAAGCTCCAAAAGTTTTTAAAGTTTCTTAGCATTTATGACATCGTTTAAAACAAAGTGAAGGTCTATATCATAGTAATCCATCTATATATTTAACCTAGTACTCCTCCCTATGAAAACTTTACTAAGGTGAAAATGTCAATGAAAAGTAGATGGGACAATGACAGGTCGGCAACTGTACGACAGCATCATTTCCACATCAGCATAGCGAATATGACACGTGTTATGGTCGGCTGGAGAGGACAGTAGGGACTAACTTTTGTACCACTGAAAAGTATTGAACCCTTTATAACACATAAAACAAAACCTATTTGATTCCCAACGCTTTCAGGACCGTATCGGGCAGCGGGGCCCACTATTTCACTAACTCACGGACCTACTAGACCCTCCACTACCTAACTCAATGCAAAAGTTTCACTATTTTGCACGTAATAAACATTTCTAGTGCACTCTCCTACCTTGTCAGGTCAACCGCACTTCTCCACTAAACGACCTTTTAGCTTATAATATATTAAATCTTTAAACTCATGGTCAAAATTATATTTGTTTATTCCCTCACCAATGACTGAGTGTTCTTGTGAAATAGAATCTTGGATTGTATTTTTTAATCTATGAATAGTAATTATATATTATCAAATCGTTGTCGTTCGATTGGTTGAGCACAATTGATTACATCATCCACTAAGATTCAAATCCTATGGATGTGCATTGAAAAAGGGATGAGGTTGGGATGGTGACCTCGACAAATTTGGTGGAATGGATACCCATTTTCTTTAACCTGAAAGAAGTCAATTATTTGTGCAACTTAGATTCTTGCTTTCAATATTGATGGGATGCTCAAATGCCTTGAAAATTAAATAAGAGGATTAAGGGTACTTATTTTTAAAATTGATGATGGAAGGATAACTTTGAAATCATGTAAAATCAATTCACCACCATACGATCTAAAGATATCTTTATGGTTTGATGTTGAGCAATGCAAACTTGATTTGTTATGTGGGATTGATTTGTGTTGCTTGAGAATTATCTAACAAAAATGTGCTTGGAGAGTTGTTTGCCTTCATCTTCTAAAATTGAATCTATTAAGGTGGTTTCTAAGGACATGATTTATAAGTTTGTCAACCCAATAAATGATCATGTTCTCCTATGTCAAACCCCTTGGTAGGTTAGATTAGGTACAACAAACAATATTGAAGATGACGTACATTGACATACAAATGGCCTAAATGATAACTATGCATATTATGATTCATTTATTGTTCTTTAGAATTGAAGCATGCTCTGATTATTCTTCAATATGAAATAAATTGCACATTGAATATTTAAATGTAATGATGTAACATGTTGCACAAAACATGTGCTAGTTAACTCATAGCAATTGATAGAAGGAGACAAGAATTTTTTGAATTTGGGGACCATTCTTGTATGCCTTAAGAGTGAATCGAGCCAATCTCATGTCACTTATAAATAAACCTTAGGGATAAAACAAATGAGTACAAATGAAGGTGTAGTAATGATGAACAAATAGTGAATGTATAGTAATTGGTATAAAAGGGAGTAAAATTTAGATGGATAGTGTTTGGGCCATGAGCCAAGCCTAGTACAAGTGTATGCTACTTGCCAATATTTTATTACATGAAGTCATTCCAGTAAAGTGGGCATACAACTAAATGGAAAATACCACAAATAATTCAATTTCAATGTTAAATTTTTGCCCCACTTTGAGTGTGTATGAATCTAACATGATCATGCATTTCAAAGTACACTTACACTCTCAACTAACATGAAAAGTAGATATATAAACACTCATAAAGGATAATGTCTTTAAAAAAGGATAAAAATAATGATATTTTCACTCTTCTTGGTATGAGCACCCCATAAATTGTTAAAAAAGAAAAAAGTATGCAATGAGTAGAATTTACCACATGACTAAAATAAGCACAAACTAAAAGTTATAATTGTCTACAAAAAATAAAGTAGAAAGAAGGGATAAAAAATTCCACTTATATGGAATGTGATAAAAAAAATACTCCACATAATGTGATAATGTGATAAGATCCCATGTGATGAAGACTACATACAATGTGACATGTGATAAATATTTGTACAATGTGACCATGTAATGTGATATGACTCAACATGATATTGCAATGTGATAATTATCTATGTGATGTACAAAAGTAATATGATCAACCTCTATCTATATATGGAAATGAGTCTCTATCAAAGCGTGTCGCTATTTAAAATATCAAGCATAAAAAAGTGTGAGTGATAATAAATGGCCCATCCAATTGGTTGCATACATATAATGTAAGAAATCTAAGGAGAGTAAAACATAATACTAACACAATCACAATTAGTGGGTGTAATTAAGGAATATCTAACTATGCACCAAAACGTAAACACTCAAACAAATATATGATGAACCAATAAAATCAACACAAAGATTGATTTATTGATATCAAATTAAAATAAAGAAACTACAAGATCTTGATACATTTTAGGCCACAACCATGAATGACTATGAAGTAGATCTTATAAGATTTTTTAATATTTGGTAACACCCCAAAATGTACTACCCTTTCTATCCATATTTTCTATCTCAAATTCCTAATTGGAATTCTATCCTCAAATAAATTGTTGAACTTCATCTTACATACATGGATTTCCAATTATATGTGCCACATGAAAACACATTAAACCATCATTAGGGGAATGTCATATGGATCAACAATCCAAAAATTATTGATTTGATCTTCAGTCGACCTTGGAATTAGATACATCACCTTTGTAGTGTATAAGTTTATTGGTAACATGCAAATTCATCTTCTTCAATGCACCTCAAGCTCAATGTCTTCAAATTTGATCTAGGTTAACGCATGACCCCTCTTAGGACCCAAAACTAATAAGTAATGGCCTTAGGAATTAGTGTGATATTCAATTATTTTTCATAAATTCCAATCAAGGTTATATTATACCATGCATTAAATTTCTCAAGATAAGAAGCATAAATGTGGTGATCCAAATCTCATGAATTTGAATGAAATGTGTAAGATGCTCTTTAGGGCTTGTGTTCTAAACTACAACATGAAATATGCAACTACAATCAAATATGACATAAAATTCTTATGCGTGTGCCTATTATGACTGCTATGAATCTTGAGCAAATAAATGTGTGCAATGAGAATTGGTGTTGTAAAATTGTCACACTTTATTAGAAAATACCTATAAAATAAATAAATATTAAAAGAAAAATATTTTTTATGCAAGATTGCTCTTACACTTGTATGCTCGTAAGGGAAAAATATAATGGTTAACCTCAACTATGGACATCCATGTAGAGTCATCAATTAGATCAGCTTTCCACTTCATTGGAAGTATTCCTCCTAAGTCTTATTTCTAGCTCTTTGTCTCGTCCTTTTGCTCAAAATATCCTCTATCTCATCCTTTTTCTCTTTCATGTATGACATCCAATCCCATTCAACAATCTTTTAACCATTCCCTCCATGATAATCATGTCTAAAATATTGAATATAATTGAATTTCAATACTTCTTAGGCAACTTCACCTCATATGCATTACTAGATATTTTTTATTATCCTACATCATCCAATATTTTTTCTTTAGCTTGATAGGTTCCCACTAACATATAATGACCAAATATCCAACTTCATATTCCTTATGTATCCTCTTCTAATCTACTTGCTCTTTATATTTATTATTCATCTTCTCCAACTATGTTCTTAATTCCCAATGTAATTTCTTCACATGTTCACCATAATCCTCAGCTATAACACTCTTCTTGTGATTTGTAGTAAGGTCTCTCAACTTTGAAACATTTATTGGACCCTACCCATACACAATCTCACATTATGTCTTACATATATCTCTACTTATTAAATTGTTATAAGGAAGATCATCTTGTAGTAATATTAATTCACATTACTTGCTAAACATCTCAATTAATTTTCTAAAATATTTTTCATAGCCTTTGAGTGTCCATTAGTTTGTGGATGATATGTTGAACTAAACTTCAAGTTGTAGTGAAGGAAATCCAAATATACTAAAGAAATACAATCTCTTTTTGAGAGTGATTTAAAATCACCACACTAGAGTTAATTAGCTAACATTTTAGGTCAACTCTAATCTATTGCAAAGATTATACTAATTCACCCTTACAAGAATGTTTTAGTTTAAAAAATGTATTTATAAAATTGAACTAAAACACCTAACGAAAGTAACTATTGCTAATTATTGAAGACTAAGAAATAAAACAATTTGAATATAAAAATATAAGATTTTAAAAAAGAGGAACCTAGACCAAAAAAATAAAGCTCTCTTCCATGTACATGAGTGATTTGCATGGACTACTGTGCATCATGTTGTTATCCCATATATATAGAAAACTAAAAATGTGGTTATGTCTATAAAGTTGTCACCAAAATAAACTAGAAATTTAACACTTCTTCAATATATACCTACAAAAAGTAAAATAAAATAATTTATTGGGGGTTGTTTAGGGATCTTCCTTAGTCAAATCTCTATATTGGTCTTTCAACCTCCATAATAGCCTATTTTTTTATACATTTTTTAAAATAACATGATAAATGTTATAATAAATGAAATGAAATGCAAAACTAACATTAATAGTATGAAAATACTCTAGTACAAGTTGTTAACACCTAGGAAGCAACAATGGAAGAACTAAACAAAGAGAAGAGATTGGAGCAAACACAAGAATAAAATCACCTCCAATACTTGAAGCAATGAAGATAGATGATGTTGGGCTATAGAAAATTCTTCCAAAACTCCATGAATGTAATGAGAAAGATGAGATCTTTCATATGTAATTAATACTAGTAAAATTTTCAAGAAACAACAATGGAGATAGTTGGTTTGCTTGTTGGTAGAGATTGACAAAGATTTTCCAAGTTGTAGATTTCAAGAGTTGAGATAATAGTTTGAAGTCTAATCAAAGAGGATCCTAAGGAAAGGATAACTGTTTACAATGCTCAATACAATAACCTTTTGTGAGTTGAACTTGAAAAAGGGAGATGAAACACTTGAAATGGTCATTGGTCTTGGGATTCTAGTGTGTCACATAGATATTCATGCATAGTGTTAGTATCTAGACAATTTAGAGCAAATAAAAGGATTAATAGGCTAGGAATAATACAAGGATTAAATTTTTTTATAAAAAAGTAATGCTAAAATGCTAGCATCTATACAATTTAAATTAACACATCAAAGTGAGTGTAGATTACAACGTGAGATTGCAAGGGTATATAGTTTTAAATGTTACACAAGACAATAATCATTTTTTTCCATTATGTCTACCAAAAATAGAAAAAAAAAATCACATCTATGTCTAACACAACACTCTTAGGTAACCTATGCAATCTCATGGTTTGTTCAATAAATAAATAAGCTATGTATATCACATCATTATTTTTCTTGCAAGCAATGAAGTGTGCCATCTTGGAAAATTTACCAATAACTACAAAATAGAATTGGATCTATTAGACACACATGACAAGTGAGAGGGGGGCGAATCAATTGTTTATTAAAACCTTCAAACCTTGATGCAGAGCATCCTTCATCCACATAATTTCTTAGGGTAAATCAAACCCCAATTGAATCAAGAGAAGATCAAATTCTTAATTCACTTACTTTTTCCTCAAAACCTATACAACTTCTTTTGATTCTTCATTTCTGCAAGACTTCAAGACAACAAGTTAGCAATCCAACTTCAACAAAATCATGTTCCATACCATCATCATTATCAAGTTGAACAAAATCAGACAAAACTCAATTCAAGACCTTTGAAGACAGTCCTCTCATTCACCATTAGCATCTTTACAAAGTTTATCAAGTTTAACAAACTTAATAACCACATCATTAGTACACCAATATATATCATTCTTCAAGACAACAAAAAAACTTATCAGATTCCAATCCAACTCATCCAATCTCAAAATGTCTGTATCAAAACACTAACCAGGCTTAGATCACTGCAAACAGTCCACATTCTCTTCAAACATCAATTCAATCAACTTACTCTACTAGGAAACAACTTTCTCCTTGATTCAACACTCCAAAACAGAAAACCAGGCTATATTCCTCTTGTAGTTACTTCAAGACACCATAAACAACTCCAAATATAGGAACTTTCAAAAGTAGACTACCCAAAGCAATAATTAGGCCTCTAGGCTACAAAGTTCATCCATCCTTAATTCATAGCAAACAAGG
Organism: Sequoia sempervirens; assembly: GCA_007258455.2. NCBI lineage: Eukaryota > Viridiplantae > Streptophyta > Pinopsida > Cupressales > Cupressaceae > Sequoia > Sequoia sempervirens. Next base: position 308,129,747 of record VDFB02105785.1, on the reverse strand, counting down.
ACTCACCATATCCTTCAACTAGTTTCAAAACACACAAGGCTCCTCAAAAGAACACCTTTCAAAAAGTTTTGATGTCCACTCAACATATGAGACTCCAACTCTGCAAACTATCCTAGTAAGGACTGTGTCAACACTGCCCTTCCTGAACAATAAGTAGACAAGGGCTTCAATATTTTATACACACCCAAAATTTATCAAGGAAAGGACTTCCATACACCATGTAAACCTTCCAAACTCATTGAATCTCAAGTTGGACCACTTACCCAAATCAAATCTCAGTAACTCGGCCTGAACATTGGTTTTTACCAGTCTGGTATAGTTTTCCAGATCTAAGACTTAATAGAAAGAAAACATAACCTTAAACCCAACATCTGTAACCTTGAAATCATTCAAAGGGAATAAAAATCTATCTTCTCACCAAATTAAAGTAACTTTCATTGACTAGAAAGAAAGAAAATCCAATTTGAATGCTCTCGGGTACCCTAGATCAGGGTTTTAGACTGTTTGCACAAAAGAGGCCATATCTTACTCGATTCTCCATGAAATTAAGTCAGACCAAGTGAAAAATGATCCTGAAACACAATAATATCTTTTCCAATGACTGTCCCATCAATACCAGGCCATATATGGCCATACAGGAGCATACAATCACGTTTTATGAGTAAAAACATAGAAAATTGCATTAAAAATAGGGTTTCTTCATTGATTTCTCCATTATTTACATCCCTCTACCTCTTGATCAAGGTTCTTCACCTTTTGAAGGATTCCTAATCAATATCAACACCTACAAATAACTCTAACAACCTCCCAACTTCCTGATTTGTTACTTTAACAACTTTTCTCTTTTAACCTTAACAAGGTTTACAAGATTTTTCCCCTTTTTTGCATTTTTTTGAATCCCTTAATACATATAAACCACTAATTTTCTAATTACATGATGAAAAGGGTCTACCAAGACCTTATTCTAACATCAAAACATAAAAACCCTATTGTAGACTTTATTTGACAACATCTTCCAAATTGTGCAAATTGGATACATTGTTCACATAACCTATCTAAGCTTTCAACAAATGAATCAAACATATTGTAATGGTCTTGAAAGAACTTATTTCATGACCTCTAAAACTTATAATTCAATTATGCACAAATAGGCCTCATGGAGGCTTGAAAGCAACCTGGTGCTCCTGCACCAAACCCTTATTAAGCATTAGCAAGAATGCAAACAAATGAAGCATCAACACATCAACAACCATACAAAATAGAATACCAGATTTCTTATGGAAAACCCTAATCAAGGAAAAAAAATAGTGATTATTAACTCACATATATATGAATATCAACATTAATTACAAAAGGCGCACTATCGAAAGGGCTCACTGCCCAAAGGACTCACTATCCAAAAGAAAGAAAGAAAGGATCACTACCTAGGAATATCACTTCTTCTAGAATACAAGAGAATATAAAGGAATTGCTACAAAGAGGTTCACTACCTCAGAGAAATAGGAGAATCCACCACAACAACTCTTTTCAATCCACAACCTTTGGCTCACTGCCTTCAACAACTTTAGGCACACTGAAATGTAGACACCTTTTGCTCACTGCTTTCGATAGTATTAGGCATTCGTGCTCACACTTAGATCTCAACACTTGATCACATACACATCATTTTGCATCACACATGATACCACACCCTTCTCCAACAATTGACCTTGCATATATACCTTTCGCATCCTTGAATAACCTTCTCCAATTCAACTTCAATGAAATGTATGCAGCTCAAACATGCAACCACCAAATAGGTCGGCATCAAACACTTCCATAGTGGAAATAAGTGAAGGTGAACCACACCAAGGGTTAACCAAGACCCAACTATACACCGACACACTACACCAAGCTTCCACAAACCACAAAGCACATCTGTAAATAGTTCTAACATGCTAGGTTGGCCAAACCAGCATTAACGCTACCAAGCAACTGTATACACACTTCACCAGGTCTAGACACATCTTGCAGACCATGTAGCAAAATCACACAACATCCTGGAATATTCCAACACCAACAAAATATTTAAACACAGTGGCACAAACACATGCAACTGAGAATACTATCATCTTGTGCAACTAATCAAACTGCCACTAAGACACAACACATGAACCAAGCTTGCAGAATAGATGAACACCAAACCATCTAAGGGAAGATAGATACAAGAATCATTAGTATATTTCAAAATTTGCAAGACAAAGCTTCAACGCGGAGAAATGTGGAACAATTCCATTTCTCCTAAACAATCCTCTTCACAAGCCAAAGATAGTCCAACACACTGTCAAACACATCTTCTACTACTGCACAATCTAGAACCTAAAAATCTAGATATAACACCTTCAAAGACCACTGATCTTATCATATCCAAACTGCACAAGCACATATTCAAGCATGAAGAAATGCAGAGCACAATATCGAGCACATCCATGTCACCTTGTACACTCTTTATACAAATGTTCTCAAAAGCACTTGGAAACCAAGTGAACTTGTTGCATCTACAACACCTACTCAACACCACAAACAACTTCTCATCATGACCACACTAGAGGTTGACATCAATGACAACATTAATGACAACACAATGCAACAATCGCCCCTTTTTCATTGATGGAAACACCTACTGAAAAACCATCAACAACAAAAGTGACTTTGTATCTCCAACACTCAAGAATTTCTCCCCCTTGGACATTTCTTACATTTTAGACTTATTTCTCTCTCCCTCTTTCTTATGTTTTTTAGGCTCTTTATCTCCCCCATTGACATCAATGGAAAACAACAATTCCTGCACACTTCACTTCTCTCTCTCACTTTTCGTCACAAGATATGCTCCCTCTGATTGCACCAACCAAAGACACCACTACCTAATCCCCCTGAGAAGTATCCTTCATCAGTCCAGGACAAAGAATTCATCTTGAATTTCACCCCTGGAAAGATGCACCAGCTTATGCATCTAGTTGAAAGACAAAGGGGCAATAACCCAACCCATAGCTTATTTATAAGATACTAAAATGTATCTTTTGGAAGAGCCTTTGTGAAAATATTTGTTATTTGATCCTTTGTAGGAACATACTCCAAATTTACTTCATTCTCAACAACTTTCTCTCTTAGAAAGTGATACTAGATAGAGATATGATTTTTTCTTGAATGCATTATGAGATTTTTTGAAATTTTGATAGCACTTGTATTATCGCACAAGATAGAGACAGGTTCATCATATGATACTTGATATCTTTCAATATCTACTTCATCTAGAACATCTGTGTGCAACAAGATGTTGCAACAATATATTCTAATTCTACAGTAGATAATGACACTAAATCTTGCTTCTTAATCAACCAAGAAACTAGTCTATTTCCAAGAAAGAAAGCACCTCCACTTGTACTTCTTCTTGTTGGAGATTGTTGCAGTGTTTTCATTGATGTCAACATGGAGATTTTTGCACTATGTTGTCTTTTGTGTTGTCATTGATGTCAACCTATGTCAACCTCTAGTGCGGTGTTGAGCAAGTGTTGTAGATAGAGAAATTGTTGGTGTTGTAGATGGGGAGATTATTGCAATCTCTAGCGTGGTTGTGATGAGAAGGTGTTTGTGATGTTGCTAATGCAATTGGTTCACTTGGTTTCCAAGTGATTTTGAGAAAATTTGAATAAAGAGTGTACAAGGTGACAAAGTTGTTTTCTACATTGTGCTCCGCATTTCTTCATGGTTGAAGATGTGCTTTTGTGGTTTGGATGAGATGATCAAAAGTGTTCAAAGGTGTTATATATAGAGTTTCAAGTTTTGGATCGTGCGACAACAAAAGATGTGTTTGACAGTCTGTTAGACTATGAAGAAGGTTATTTGGGAGAAATGTAAATTGCTCCACGTTTCTCTGCATTAAGATTTCTTATCTTGTGGATTTGGGAACATGCTAATATTGTCTACATCTACCTTCCCTTAGAGTTTTTGGTGTTCAGGTGTTCTGCAAGGTTGGTTAGTGAGTTGTATGCCTATGATAGTTTGGTTGGTTGCATAGGATGTTAAGTATTCTTTGTTGCAGGTAGACACAACAATGTTGATGAATATTCTAATAGTGTTGGAATATTCTGAGATGTGTTTTTTTGCTTCATGGTCCATAAGATGTTTTCAGACCTGGTGAAGAGTGAATTGATTATTTTTTAGTGTTAATACAGGTTTGGCTAACCTGGCGTGTTAGCGTTACTTATGGATGTGCTTTGTGCATTGAGGAAGCATGGTGAAGCATGTCGGTGTAGATTTGGGTCTTGTTTAACCCTTGATGTGGTCTTCCTTCACTTCTTTCCACCATGGAAGTGTTTGGTGCTAACCTATTTGTTGGTTACATGTTTGAGGTACATACGTTTCATTAAGGCCGACCTAAACAAGGTTGTTGGAGGTCATGGAGGGTACATAAGAAATTTAAATTGTTGGAGGTGTTGTGAGATGTGAAGTAAGATGCAAATGTGATCAAGTGTGGTGATCTAAGTGTGAGCTTAAATTCCTAAGGCTACTAGATGTAGTAGGTAGAAGGTGTCTAAATTTTCAGTGAACCTAAAGTTGCTGGAGGTAGTGAGTCGAAGGATGTGGATGGTATAGAGTTGTGGTGGATCTTCTTGTTTCTTAGAGGTAGTGAACCTCCTTGAAATAGTCTTATTCTATTATTCTTTCTTCTGGATAGTGAGTCCTTTAGATAGTGACCCCTTGGTAGTGAGCCCTTTTGATAGTGAGCCTATTGTATTTGATGTTGTTATTCATATATATATGTGGGTTAATCCTCACCATGGTTTTTATGTGATTAGGGTTTTCCACATAAATTTGGTGTTATCTTGTGTATGACTGTTGTTGTGTTGATGTTTCATATGTTTATTTTTTGTTGATGCTTAATAAGGGTTTAATGATTAATGAGGGTTTGAATGTTTTAATGTACAACTGATTCACCTCCTCTCTCAATTTTCATGTGTGTCTAACAATTGGTATAAGATCTATGGTTCCTTGGAAGAAGCTTAACCACTTGAGGTAGATTCAATGGCACACAAGAATGGTGTGAAAGTCCCTATGTTAGATGGATCAAATTATGCTTTCTAGACAGCTAGGATGGAAGCCTTTCTTGTCTCATTAGGATTTGGTGTTTGGAAGTTAGTTGAAACTAGATACACCATGCCTATCACTCCTATGGAAAGTGATGATGAGATCATAGATTATGAGAATAATAGCAAAACAAGGAATGCTATCTTGAGTGGGATTTTTGATTCATAACTTGTGAAGGTGATATGCCTTAAAACTATGAAAGAGATTTGGACAAAGTTGCAAAGCATTTATGAATGATATGATAAGGTCAAGCAAACAAATATGCAAAATCTCAAAGCCAAATTTGAAATCTTAAGGATATCATAAGATGAAGATATTGTTGGCTACATGCTTAGAGTGGATGAAATTGTCAACACCATCAATGGTCTTGGTGGAAAGCTAGAGGAAAGTGAAGTTGTGAAAAAGGTATTGAGAATTCTTCCTAAAGCTAATAGTGCTAAAGTTTTTGCTATTGAGGAATCTCGAAATTTGGATCAGTATTCTAGAGATCAAATGTTTGGTGCTTTAACTACTTTTGAATTAAGATAATTTGACCAAGATGTTCTAAAGAAAGAAATTACTTTTAAAGTCAGTAAGAAAGATGATGAATTTGATCCAGTTGATCTTGATGAATTGGAAGAAAATTTTGTAAGGATATTGAAAAAGGGCACTGAAAAATATAGAGGTAAGTTACCCTTTAAATGTTTCAATTGTGGAAAGATAGGTCATTATGCTTCTAAATGTCCAATCAAAGTTACAAATGATAAACATAAGGATCATAAATGTAAATCTATCAAGAAGAGTTATTATGTTAAAGAAGATAGTGGTGTGTCTGATGATGAGGAATTAGACTATTCAGACGATGCAAGTGATGGATGCTTGTTCATGGATTTAAATTTTGGAACTAATTCTATTAATCCTAAAAGATGCATGAAGGAAATTGCTCCAGAAATAGGTCACAGTATTGAAGGAACTATGTTGACTACTTTTCTTGCAAGAGAGGAGAGAAACTACTAGATAATTGATAATGGTTGCTCAAATCATATGATTGGTGATAAGAGTAAGTTTGTTAAGCTTGAAAATTATGATAGGGGTCTTATCAAGTTTGGTGATGATACATCTACTAAAATCTATGGAAAATGTTCAATTAGTTTTGATGGAAAGCATAACATAGATGATGTTCTCTATGTCAAGGGTCTCTAGCATAATGTTCTTAGTGTAGGAAAAATGTGTAGCAAAGGATACAATTTGGTGTTTTAGGATGATGGTTGTAAAATAAGAAAATGAAGCTCTAGAACATTGGTTGCAACAGGAACAAGGACAAAAGGAAATGCTTATCAACTCAAAGGTGGTGGTGTTAAGTGCTTTATGTCTCAAATAAATGAAATTTGGCTATGGCATAGAAGAATGGGTCACATCAATTTTGATAGCCTGGTAAAGATCAGTTCTACTGAAGCCATGAGATGTATACCGAAGATTACAAAGCCTATCAATGCAATTTTCAAGGAGTGCTAGTTTGGAAAGTAAACAAAGAAGAGATTTAGAACTAAGGAATTCTATTGCAGGACCTCTGGATTTGGTGCATATAGACCTATGTGGACCTACAAAATAAGAATCTCTCAAGGTGACGGGTATTTTATGTTGTTGATTGATGATTACTCTATAATGAATTGGGTAACATTTCTCAAAGAAAAACAGAAACTCTAGATAAGTTTAAAGCATTTAAGTCAATGGTTGAGAATTAAATGAATTTGAAAATCAAATGTTTGAGGTCTGACAAAAGTGGTGAGTTCACCTCCAATGAGTTTAAATTTTTTTGTGAAGATCATGGAATAAATAGACATTTATTAGCTCCTAGGACTCCTTAGTAGAATGGAGTTGTGGAAAGGAAGAACATGACACTACAAGAAGCAACAAGAACCATGTTGAAGGAAGCAAATATACTAGAAGTGTACTTGAAAGAAGTAATTCATACTACAGTGTACATTCTTAACAAAGGACAAGCAAGAGTGAACAGTTCAAAGGCTCCCTATGAACTATGGTATGAAAAACCTCCCACTCTAAAATATTTTAGAGTGTTTAGAAGCAAGTGTTATATTATAAGAGATTAAGAGAACTTAGGAAAGTTTGATGCAAGAGCAGATGAATGAATCTTCCTTGGATATTCTACATAGAGCGAGGCATATTGGTGCTATAACAAAAGACTAAAGAAGATAGTTGAACGTGTAAGTGTCAAAGTTGATGAAGAATCACATCAAAGCTCAGTGTTGATAGAAGGATACGAATCTGATGAATCCCCTTGCAGAGAAGAAGAATAAGATGAAGAGAAAGAGAAAGAGATGATAGTGGATGAGGAAGAAGCTCTAGAAAAGAATCATAAGACTCCTAAGTATGTGCAAAAGAATCATTATAAAATCATTGGAGATAATACCAAAGGTGTACTGACAAGAAGAAGAGCTGCTATGACATAGGAACATGTAAAATTTTGTTTACTTTATGAGATAAAACCTAAAACAATAACTAAAGCATGCAAGGATGAGAGTTGGATCAATGCTATTAAAGAAGAACTAAGGAAAGTTGAGAAGAATCAGACATGGGAACTGGTCCCAAGACCAAAAAACAAGAATGTGATAGGAACCAAATGGGTTTTCAGGAACAAGTTGAATGAGAATGGAGAGGTTATAAGAAACAAGGCTATACTTGTGTGTAAGGGTTACCTACAAGTGGAAGGAATAGATTTTGAAGAGACTTTTGTTTCGCTAGCAAGAATGAAATCCATTAGGATGTTTTTGTATATAAAATGGATGCCAAGTCTGAATTCTTGAATGGTGAGTTACAAGAAGAGGTATACATTCAAAATTAGAAGGTTTTCAGTTGTCAGAAGATTTTGATATGGTTTTCAGGTTGAAGAAAGTCTTTTATGGGCTCAAAAAAGCTCTTAGAGCTTGGTATGCAAGATTGGATAAGTACATATTGCAACAGGGATTCAAAAGAGTACCACAAATAGCAATCTTTACTTCAAGGTTGAGAAAGGATAAAATTATGATTGTGGTTGTGTATGTTGATGACATAATCTTTGGAGGAAATGAAGCAATATGTAAGAAGTTTGTAGAGGAAATACAAAATGAGTTTGAAATGTCAATGTTTGGGGAGATAAATTTCTTCCTTGGGCTACACTTAGTCAATCTAATAAAGGTATATTCATATCACAATCAAAGTATATTAAAAAAATGTTAAAGAAGTTTGAAATGGAAGACTCCAAACCGGTATGTACTCTTGTGGTTACTTGTTGTAAGTTGAGAAAAAATGATGAATCTCCTAAGATAGATCAGAGCAAGTATAGATCAATGATTGATGTATTGCTATATCTTATTATACTAGAACGAATATCATGCATGTAGCGTGTCTTTTGGTGAGGTTTCAAGCAGATCCTAGAGAATCACATGTGGTAGTAGTAAAAAGGATATTCAGATATATGAAAGGCACTTCAAACTTTGGTCTATAGTATCCTAGGGATATTGATTTCTCTTTGAGTGCATATACAAATGTAGATTGGGAAGGTTATATAGATGACAAAAAAAGTACAAGTGGAGGTGCTTTATTTCTTGGAAGTAGATTGGTTTCTTGGTTGAGTAAAAAGCAAGATTCAATGCCATTATCTATTGTAGAGGTAGAATATGTTGCAACAACATCTTGCTACACATAGGTGTTGTGGATGAAGCAGACATTGAAGGATATCAAAGTATCATATGATGAGCCTATCCCTATCTTGTGTGATAATACAAGTGCTATCAACATTTCAAAAAATATGGTAGTGCATTCAAGGACAAAACATATCTCTATCTGATATCACTTTCTAAGAGAGAAAGTTATATAGAATGAAGTGAAGTTGGAGTATGTGCCTACAAAGGAACAATTAGTAGAAATTTTTACAAAGGATCTTCCAAAAGATACATTTGAGTATCTCTGGTAGAAGCTTGGTGTTATTGCCCCTCCTTTTAACTAGATGCAAGTTGCTGCATCTATCCAAGTGAGTTAATCAAGCTTTATTCTTTGTCCTGGACTAATGAAGGCTACCTCTCAAGGGGAGTAGGGAGTGGTGTCTTTGGTTGGTGCAGTCAGGGGGAGCATATCTTATGCCCCTAAGGGGGAGTGAAGAGTGGAGAGAGAGAAAGAGGGAAAAGAGTAGTGGAGAAACTGAGAGAGAGTTGTTTGCAGGTGTTGCTTGAAGTGATGTATGCAAGTGTTGCCATTTTCCATTGATGTCGGATGGAGAGAGAAGTTTGAAAATCAAGGAAATAATTGATTTCAAAGGGGGAGAGAAGACTGAAGTCTGAAAAGACCCAGTAAGGGGGAGTACTACTTGATGCAGGGTTGCTTTTGTGAGCTAGTGTTGCCATTGTAGGATTGCTTTTATTTTTTGTGTTTTTTTAGAGTTGGTGTTTCCATCAATGACAAAGGGGGAGATTATTGGATATTATTACAGCGTTGTCATTGTTGTCAATAGGGAGATTGGTGCACTGTTGTCTTTAGTGTTGTCATTGATGTCAACCTATGTCAACCTCTAGTGTGGTGTTGAGAAAGTGTTGTAGGTGGGGAGATTGTTGCAATCTCTAGTATGGTTGTGATGAGAAGGTGTTTGTGATGTTGTTGATGCACCTAGTTCACTTGGTTTCCAAGTGATTTTGAGAAAATTTGAATAAAGAGTGTACAAGGTGAAAAAGTTGTGTTTTGCATTGTACTTCACATTTCTTCATGGTTGAAGATGTGTTTGCGCGGTTCAGATGAGATGATTAGAGGTATTTAGAGATGTTATATCTTGAGTTTTAGGTTTTGGATCATGCGGAAATGGAATATGTGTTTGATAGTTTGGTGGACTATGAAGAAGTTTGTTTAGGAGAAATGTAAATAGCTCTGCATTTCTCTGCATTAAGGTTTCTTGTCTTGTGGATTTGGGAACATGCTAATATTTGTTGTATCTACCTTCCCTTGGAGTTTTTTGTGTTCAACTGTTCTGCAAGGTTGGTTAGTGAGTTGTATGCCTATGGCAGTGTGGTTGGTTGCACAAGATGTTAAGTATTCTTTGTTGTAGGTAGTTGTGGCAGTGTTGATGAATATTCTAATGGTGTTGGAATATTATGAGATGTGTGTTGTTGCTTCGGGTGCTACCACAATAGTGTGTCTCACTTTTGGGATGTGTTGATTTTTTCCTGAAATCACTATTTTTAGAAAAACTAATGATTTAAGTCTTGAGAGGCTCCATCTAAAGGGTTTTAATTGAAGAGGGATAGATAAGACCCCCTTAAATCAAACCCCCTTGGATAGAACCACTCAAGTATTAAATCATACCTACAATGCAGTCTCCTTCACACCTATCAAAATGCTAGCAAAAAACCACTTTTTATTTACCTTTTGAGGGATTAAATAATATCATTTAAAAATTATATTTTGGAAGATTGTAGCCCTCAAAATGAGCTTTCCAATAAGTATAGTTTTGATATATTTTCATTTTATCATGTATTTAATTTTCAATTTTTACTAAACATAGGTTTTTCTCTAAACATCAAGCTCTTTGTTGTGCAAAGGTGGAAAAATAGTAAACCATTGTAAAAAAAATTCAAAAAATACCCATTCCCTAGGTATTGATGTCCTTGTTTCACCCAAAAAAGAAAAATTGAATTTCAATATATACACAACAAGTTAGGTTGTATGACACATGTGTGTCCAAATTATAGTTACAATGATTCAAAAATTAATTTTAAGAAAAATATGCAGCCAAAAATTAAAAAAAAATCCTTTCCCTAGATATTGATGTTGAGAATCTATATTTCAAAAATTAGAATTTAATCCTTTATAGAAAAAAAGTTATGTTGTACGACACAAACATTACTTTATGAAAATGTTGTCTTTTGTTTAAAACCAATTATTAAAGGAGATGTTGAAAGATTCATGATTTATTTCAAAAAATTTGAAAAATAAATAAATTAGAATCTACACACAAATTTCCACAAATCACTTGTTCACATCATCTTCAAATTCTTAATGGTTTAGCTGCTATAGGTATCAAAAGATGAAGATTCAGTTAAAAATATTGATGTAAATGTCCATCTTGGGCAAAAAGTGAGACACAGTATTATGATTTCACCCCTTCATGTTTCATAAGATGTTTTTGGACATGGTAAAGAGTGAATTGATTGTTTGGTAGCGTTAATATAGGTTTGATCAACCTGGAATGTTAACGTTACTTTTGGATGTGCTTCTTGCATTATGGAAGCATGGTGAAGCATGCTAGTGTGGATTTGGGTCCTAGCTAACCCTTGGCATGGTCTGCCTTCACTTCTTTCCACCGTGGAAATGTTTGGTTTCATCCTATTTTTTGGTTGCATGTTTGAGGTGCATATGTTTCATTAAGGCTGGCCTAAAAAAGGTTGTTTGAGGTTGTGGAGGGTATATAATCAAGTTCAATTGTTGGAGGTGTTACGAGATGCAAAGTAAGATGTGAATGTGATCAAGTGTGGTGATCTAAGTGTGAGCTTAAATGCTTAAGGCTACTAGATGTAGTGAGCAAAAGGTGTCTACATTTTCAGTGAACTTGAAGTTGTTGCAGGTAGTGATTCAGAGGTTGTAGATGGTGTAGAGTTGTTGTGGTGGATCTTCCTGTTGCTTTGAGGTAGTGAACCTCCTTGTAATAGTCTTCTTCTATTCTTCTTTCTTCCAGATAGTGAGTCCTTTGGGAAATGAGCCCTTGGAAGTGAGCCATTATTTTATTTTGGGCAGTGGGCCTATTGTATTTGGTGTTGTTGTTCATATATATGTGAGTTAATCCTCATCATGGTTTTTCCTTGATTAGGGTTTTCAACGTAAATCTAACATTCTCTTGTGTATGACTGATGTTGTGTTGATGTTTTAGATGTTTACTTTTTGTTGATGCTTAATAAGGGTTTAAGGATTAATGAGGGTTTGAATATTTTAATGTACAACTAATTCACCCCCCTCTTAGTTGTCTTGTGTGTCTAACACTTCTATCATCTGCACAACTTTCCTAATCTACATATGTATAAGCACTCAAAGAAAATTTAGTATCCTTAGAATATGATAGACCATAGTCCAAAGTGCTCTTCAAATGTCTGAATATCCTTTTGATTGTTGCCACATGTGATTCTCTAGGATCTTCTTGAAATATTTCCACAAGACATACTACATGCATGATATCTAGTCTAGTTGCAATTAGATATAGTAATCCATCAATCATGGATTTATACTTGGTTTGATCTAATTTTGGAGATTTATCATTTTTTCTCAATTTACAACCAGTAAGCATGGGAGTACATACTGGTTTAGAGTCCTCCATTCCAAACTTCTTTAACATTTCCTTAACATATTTTGATTATGTAATGAATATACCTTTTTCTGATTGACTGAATTGTAGCCCAAGGAAGAAATTAATCTCTCCAAATACTGACATTTCAAACTCATTTTGCATCTCCTATGCAAAATGTCATCAACATTCACAACTACAATCAGGATTTGATCTCTCTCAACTTTGAAGTAAAGGTTGCTATTTGTAGTGCCCTTTTTGAATCCCTGTTACAATAAGTACCTATCCAATCTTGCATACCAAGCTCTAGGAGCATGTTTGAGTCCTTACAATGCATTTTTCAACCTGTAAACCATATCAAGATCTTCTAATAACTTAAAACCTTCTGGTTGTTCAATGTATACCTCTTTTTCTAACTCACCATTTAAGAATGTAGACTTTACATCCATTTGATATAATTTGAAGTCTTTATGTGCTACAAAATCCAAAAACATCCTAATAGCTTCCATTCTTGATACAAGAGAAAAAGTCTCTTCAAAATATACTCCTTCCACTTGTGAGTAGCCTTTACACACAAGTCTAGCCTTATTTCTGATAAATTCACCATTCTCTTTCAATTTGTTCTTGAAAACCCATTTAGTTCCTATCGCATTCTTTTTTTCTAGTCTTGGGACCAGTTCCCATGTCCGATTCGTCTCAATCTATCTCATTTCTTCTTCCATAGCTTTGATCTAGTTCTCATCCTTGCATGCTCTAGTGATTATTTTAGGTTCTATTTGTAGACACTTAAAATTGTCCTAATCGATATCATGCATATGAATTCGATTATTAACACCATTTTCATTCTAGTTCACCTCCTTTCATCTATTTAATTAAATAATCATAATTGTTTAATTAAATTCATCATTTTCATCTATTAATCGAATAATCGACATTATTAGGTTAATTCACCTCTTCCATACTAGTTTTCATCCCATTTAATTAAATAATGCGAATTATTTAATTAAATATCTTAATTCCTCTCATTTGATTAAATGATCCTAATTATTTAATTAAATGTCATTAATTCCCTCTTTTTAATTAAATGAGCTAATTATTTAATTAAATTTTTAAATTCCTCCATCTTGCATAATTAAATAATATCTTAATTATTTAATTGACTAATTTCTTTCATTCCTTCAATTTCTCCCACTTTCAAAGGAATATTCCCTTGGAATATTCCTCTATTTCAAATTCAAACAATTTCCCTCTTAAATGGAAATATCTTGCACATTCCTCCTAAATTTTAGGATTTGTGTTTCCTCAAATCAATTTGAACCATTTGATTAAATTCATCAATCCATGTCAACTTTCAATCTCATCCATGGATTGAATTCTTGATCCATGCCTATTCCTCTTATTGATTTTCATCCATTGATTAATCAATTCAATCTTGACCATTGACTCATCTAATTTTCCTACAAATAGCCTCTAATTCTCTAGTAGATCATCCATATTCATTGAGAGAATTTGCACTATAGTGAATTTTCGAGCATTCTTATGAGCAATTTCATCATTTAGCATCCATTTTTAGCTAATCTTGAATCCATTCTCATCAATTTCCATCAATTGAATTCATTTTCAAGTTTGTTTCAATCAAGGGATTGGGAAAGGGTTGACATTCCACATCAATTCAACACCAATCCCCCAATGGGATGAGGTTTGATTTGTTAATTAGGTTTCCTTTAAGCATTTCTAGTTTACTTGATGTTTAATGGTTTCTTAGATTAATATTTTCAAAAATTTCATTGGGAGCATGATTTGAATAGTTAAATCTTGGTTCAGTTGCATAATCCAATCATGTTAGCTTAGCTATTGATCATGTTCACATTTTGGCACTAGAAGGAGGGCTTGACTAACAAAATTTGATGAATTTTCCTTGAGTTTTCCATGTTTTATAGATTTCATGGTTGGTGACACAATTGTTTGGAGGTAGGGCGATGCAATTGTGTGCATTGGCACACAATTGTGTGCATTACAGTGCATTTGTTTTTTAGCCAGGGTGACACAATTGTTTTATCAACACATTTAACGTTTCTATTTTTCTATGTTTTAGGTGAACCAAAGTGGCACAATCATACAACAACACATTTCTCTTGAACCAAAGTGACATAGTTGTCGTACATCGATGCAATTGTATTGAACTAGGGTGACACAATTGTCGTACAATGACACATTTGTTATACAATGATGTAGTTGTAGGATTGACAAAGCAACATAATTGTTAGGTAAAACAAAGAATTAAATCTTCATGTCTACTTTAAATTTTCAATTTGATATATTATTTGATCACTTATTGACTTTTGGTTTGTTTGTGTAAGGCTAACTATTTTTGCAAATTTGAACTGGAGCATGAAATCTTGAAGTGAAGGAGCAAAGTGTTCATTAACACTTGTCATGGCATCATTTAATCTTTTCTTCTAAAAGTGTTCTTAAACACTCATGGAGGGATAAATTAACTTTTTGTTTACTTTATGATTTAGAGTAAACAACTTTCAATTTGGGCTTAATAACTTACAATGCTATGAGTATTTCAAAGTTGGCTTAAAATTGAACCAAACATCCTCACACTTCAATTTGGTTTAAAATTGAACAACATAAACTCACACTCAGTTTTGGTACTTAAAATGAACATAATATTTACTTTTGGTGCACTAAAATAAAACATTATCATCTTTTCTTGGCATGATTGTGTAAACTTTTAGTGTGTATCCTCTCCCCTTGCACTTTGTGAGATCTTGGGTAAAGAGAAACACTCTAAGTTTACAATTTTTTTGCCACCCAAAGGATTTCTACGTATCCTCTCGCGTTGCACTTTATGTGATCTTAGGTGAAAATAAATAACATTCCTTTTCTTTTATTAGATATGGTCCTGCTTATGAGACATGTCCCACAATGGAGAACTCATAGGCAACCTTAAAAGCACATTTACCGATAGGCTATATAAAGCGTACGAAAGTGAAAGCAAGTAGTGCGAATCTGGGACGTGAATTCCATAACATTCCATTGTCCTCATGTGAACATAATGGGTTGCATAGGCTAGGATAAATACTTAAGTGGCTCATGTATTTGATGCATACCGCTGGTGTTCACGGTGTCACTAAAAACCTTTGTATCTAGAGGCCAACCAAGTTTTTCGAAAAATTTCTTTAAGTAGTGGATGGGAATATAACCGTTCCTAGAAGTTACTTACCATGTCCATTTTATAGTTGAGGCATAAATCTTAAGAGTTCATTCTCTTGTACAAAGCTAGGAGTATCAAGATGGTACATTTCCTTTATATATCCTATTTGAACCCTTTATAAATTCAGATTTAACATCATTCCTTCGAGGGTGAGGTAAGCCTACTAAAAAGAGATGTACCTTTATTCCTCTAGATTATTATTGATTGATTTTGTTGAGCTAAACTAGTAAGTCTTATGGAAGAAGACTTGTGAAATATCCCCCTCACCCATTGAGTCAGTTAAACACATTGCTTATGTTGAAATGCACAAGACAATTGAGAGGGGGGGTGGGTGAATCAGTTGTCACCAATCACATCCGCAAAACTCAAACCCTTTGATTATATGTGAGTGCACTTGAAGGACAATATATTGCTGCATACCCCTAAATATATCTTTTTTTATCAAAGCAATATATTAGTGGTTTCCCAATATATTTGACCATATCTCTACTCACTTATATCAAAGTTAACCTAGGGAGCTATGGCTTAGCTCTTTGATTTCCACAATGTCAATCTTTTGTGGAAAGCATTTTTCTTTGTTATAGAAATTCTTAATTTAAAATTTAATCAAGACATTTGATGTGGTAAAAGCAATCTCATTAAATCAAAGTTTAATCAATTGAACCCACAAAGCAGGTACACCTTGGTCCTATTTTCAAAAAATATTGACTTACAAACAACAAAGAGAAAACAAGGAAATGCATACTTAATTTTCTTTTATCAAAACAAATTTAGGTATATTACAACTCCAAACATTATACCAAAGTTCTACCATCAAACAAACATTGGTCTCTTAGGTTTAAACACTCCAAGGGAAAAGCATGTCTTTCAACACCTTGATCTTGTAAACAAAGTAACTCTTAGGTTCAAACATTAGGATCAATAATCACATTCAAACCAAAAAATTTGACACCACATCTCATATACAACTTTAAATTTTGGACACAACAACCTCCTAGACTCAGGTTTTCATAAACTATCACCTAGTTTAGCTATATGGTTGGAAATGGGTCATTTTTCATACATTTAATTATATTATAAAACATCCTTTTGAACAAGTTTATCCTTAAGTCACAAGTCTACTTTTAGGATTCAAAAGTTCATTAGCATCTTTATCAAAAAATTCATGAAAACCTAAGTCTATTTTTGTCCAAAATTAAGTTCTTTATCATCCACATCACTCATCCTTTATCATTCACATCATTGGTCCTAAAAACCTTAGTGGCTCACTTTTACAAAAAATTGAGTCAACTCAAGAGTTTCAACAATAAAAAATCATATTACTCCAAAAGTTAATCCAAGTTTTATGGTAACAACAAGGTCAAAAAGCAAGAGAGACATGAAGCAAAACCAAAATTCATCTACCATGAGTGATCCAAAACAACAAAACCTTGCAATGCAAGAATTTGATCCTAGAGGTTTTACAACTCCATTGCAAAATCCACCACCTCCACCACAAAATGCACCTCAAACTTCACTAGAAATGGGGTACGAAGTAGAGGATGTCACCAATAATCCCAACGAACTCACCAAAGAGGAACTACTTGAAATGGAACAATATCCAAAGGTTCACCACCTTATCAATACCATGATGAAGTTAAACCAAACTCAATACATGTTGGCCTTGGTAAAAGGAGCTAAACTCCCTTCCACATTTGATGTGAAGACACTTAGGGGGCAACCTTTGGGAAATGTTACATCTATTCCTTGAACATTTAGCACACAATCCTTGGTCCAAAATGTGGTTCAATCTATCACTCAACCATCTTCATCGCATGTACCAAGTCAACCTTTAAATTCTAGGGTGGTTTCATCTAGCCTTACAACTCAACAAGGAACCTAACTTGGTCTCACTTAAAACTTAGGGAACAACACAAATTTGGGTACTCAAAACAAAAGAATTCCCCAAAACATCTCCATTCCACATCCTCAACATCCAAACATGCCAATTACATTACATATCCACAACACAAACATGGCACCAACATTTTGTGCCCAACCATATTCTTCAATCACAACAAACACCTAAAATGTTCCTAATATTCAACAAAGTCAAGTGAGTCAAACAACCTGGGTGAATTTACAAGGACAAGTGAACACAATAGTGCAAGGTAAATAATCACAAAACCATCCAATTGATCCTAATTAAATGGTTCCACAACAAGCCCCTCAAATCAATCAAGGAAACAAATCAAGTCAATTAGTACCAAATCAAGTCAATCAAGGTAATCCTTCAAATCAATTAGTCCAAAATCAAAGTTTTCCACTAACATCACAACACCAAGTGGCATCAAATCAAACATCCCAACCTTGATTCAACATCAAGGAATTCCTCAAACAATGCAAAATCAAATGGGTCCTTAAAGTTACATTATTCCATCACAATCCCAAATTTTGCAAGGATTGATAACACAACAAAATCAAGGACAAATTTCACAAACTCAACATGTGTCTAATCAAAATCAAGTCCCCAACAATCAAAATTTTATCACACATCAACCACCCCAAAATCAATTCAATCCTCCATCACAAGCCACTCATAACATGATTCCCCAAAATCCACCACAAAATCAAAACATCTCAAGCCAATACATTCAAACAAGTCAATTTGTCCCAAATCAAAACACCATTCCATCACCTCAAGGATAAAATGCTTTGACTTATCAAAAATATATTGTGTATCAACAACAACAAGCTCAATTACAAGTGCAACAAGCACAAGCTCAATTGCTAACACAATAACAACATGCTCAATTACAAGCGCAACAAGCACAAGTACAAGCTCAATTGCTAACACAATAACAACATGCTCGATTACAAGTGCAACAACAAGCTCAATTACAAGCCCAACAATATGCACAACAACAACAACAAGGCTTGTATTAGAACCAACAATAACCATTTGCAAATTCACAACAAAATCTCTTGAATCAAAATTCACAAGGAGCATACAACACACCACCACCACCATCA
>VDFB02105785.1:307966837-308110988 GCA_007258455.2 Sequoia sempervirens | reverse complement strand
AAGATAAGCATTTCCTATGTTATACACATAGAGACCATGTAGTTTTACTAGTGTTGACTCAAAGCATAACATGTTTTTTGGGATTTTGATTGTTTTGACTTTGTTTGGATTTTGTTTGTTTTCTAGATTTTTTTGATTTTGATAGTTTTTCTATTGTGATGGTATTTACAAGGATCCAATCCACTACTAGTTCTAGGAAGTTTCCCCCAATTTGAGGCAAGAATACCTTCATTAGGGGAGGTGGATGTTGATGGTGTGGCAAGGTTAAACACTGAATCAGTCATTGAGCCATGGTTGGTGTGCACATTTTATTATGGGACGAATGGGTGGATGTTTCATATAGTGTTGATAGATAACTATGCAAGTCTTATTCAAATGTAGCACCTATTTTCTAGGTTTTCACTATGGTACCTATCCTAGAAGCACCACAAAGTGGTTTTCACTTAAAGAGTGTTTTATTTTTCTTTACTATTTTTTTCTTGCCTTCTGATGTTTTTTTGCTTTTTTATCTTTTTGTTGGGATACCTCGATGTGTTCCAAGTATAGAACCTTTTAAGATGGTTGTTGTTCAATGGTTTGGCTAAAGGTTCCCATTTAGGAGTAGCCAATTGATAAGCTCTAGAGCCATAGCTTGTTGTGACAATTAATGGACCAAGCTAGTTTGGTTCAAACTTACCTTTCCCATCTTGATTTAGTTGTATCTATTGATTCTCTTTTAGTACTAGGTCACCAACTTGAAAGTTTTTGTTTTTTATTTTTTTATTATAGCTTCATTTGAACCAATTCTGATAAACTTGAAGATGGTTTAACATGCTCAAATGCCTTTCATCTAGGAATTCCAACTCATTCAATCTTTACACCTGATATTCCTCATTGTTGACCATGCCTTTTAGAGATACTCATAGTGAGGGGATTTCAACTTTGATAGGTAAGAAAACTTCAGATCCGTAGACCAAGGAAAAAGGTGTGGCACCTGTAGGTGTATGAATACTAGTTTAGAAAGCCCATAGGGTTGGATTTAGCTATAAATTCCAATCACAACTTATGTCATTAAGAATATTTTTCAGTATCTTTAGGATGGTTTTGTTGGATGCTTCAGCCTGATTGTTTCCTTGGGGGTAGTTCGGCATGGAGAATATGTGTTGGATAGAAAACTTGGAACAAAACTCTTTTACATATTGGTTTTTGAATGGGGTTTTGTTGTCTATTATGATGGTTTGGGGAATTCCATATTGATAGATCAGATAATTCAAGATGAACTTGAATATTCATTTTCTTGTGATGTATGTTAATGGAATTGCTTCTATCCACTTTGTGAATATTCAGTTGCAGTGATAATGAAATTACACCCATTGGATGAAGTGGGAGAGATCTTACCTACCAGTTCTAATCCCCACTATGAGAAATACCATGGTGTTGTGATAGGTCTCAACTCTTGTGTTGGTGCGTGAACAAGGTCACTGTGTTGTTGACATTGACAACATTTTCTTAAGTGTTGAATGCATTCATGTTCCATGGAGGGGCAATAGTACCCTATTCTTAGCAATTTTTGTACTAGGTTAGGTCCACTAGAGTGGGACCCACAAATGCCTTCATGTACCTCTTGTAGGGCGTTTTGTGCTTCTTCTATGTTAAGACATTCGAGTAAAGTACTGTCTAAACTTTGGCAATATAAGGTGTCTCCTAGAATTGTGAATCGGGAAGTCCTACGGGGAAAGGTCTTATTTTGGCTTGTCATTAAATCAGGAGGTATGATACCATGTTGGATATATTCAAATGTGTCTTGGTACCATGGTGAGTTAGGACCAACAACATCAAAATCCAATTTTTATTTTGGGATATCGAATGCTAGTATGAGCAGTTGTTCCACAAGGAATTTGTACTTAGGAATATTATGTGGAATGTTGGGGAGTGAACCTACTGTCGCCATAGCGTCTGTTGCTCTATTGTTGATCCTAGGAACCTGTTCAAAGGTGATGATGACAAAATATTGTTTGAAATTGTCCACTATTATTTTATATGGCATCATCTTGTCATCCTTTGTTTGATACTCATCATTTACTTTCCTGATTACTAGTTGAAAGTCTCCATAAACTTGCAGTTCTTTTATCCTTCATTCTATGGCCATTTTGAGTCTTGTGATTAGTGCTTCATATTTCGAGTGTTATTTGTACATGAGAAATAAATTTTGTAAGCCTTAGGTATACTATCTCCTTGTGGTGTGAGAAATAGGATACCTACTCTTGAGCCATGTTGAGTATGGGACCCATCAAAGTACAAGGTCTAACGACTTGTCTGTTTTGTTAGTAGTATGCTTTCATCTGGGAATTCTGTTGTGAGAGGTTGGTAATCTTCCATCAGTGCTTACGCTAGTTGATTTGCTATGATTTGTCTTTTGGTATCTTTTTTCTCTATGTACTCTATTTCAAACTCACTCAGTATCATTACCCATTTAGCAATCCTGCCTGTTAGAGCTGCTTTTTCCAATAGATACTTTAGTGGATCTACTTTTGAGATCAACTTTACTTGTCTATTCAGGATGTAGTGTCTCAACTTCTATTTCATAAAGAAAACAAAGAGAGATACTCCTTCTATGGGAAAATAGTTCAATTCATATCCCACCAATGGTTGGTTGATGTAGTAGACCACTCTTTCCTTGTTATTGTCATCTAGTTGTGCTGAGAGAGCTCCTAATGTTGCTTGTGTTGTAGAGACATAGAAGATCATTGATTTATGTGGAATAGGTGGCATTAATACTGGATGATTGAGTAGATACTCCTTTACTTGTTGGAATTCCTGATCACATCTACCATTCCACTTGAATGTGATGTCTTTGTGCAGTAGATGGGTGAACATGTGTCACTTGTCTACCAATTGTGCAATGAATTTCTTGATGGACTATAGTTTCCCTTGTAAACTTCTTAGCTGCTTCAATATCTTTAGAGGAGGCATTTCTAATATGGCTTTTACCTTTTCAGGATCTACTTTGATGCCTCTTCTTGATATTATATACCCTAGCAATTCTCCGGATGTTACTTCAAATACACATTTTATTGAATTGAGCCTCAGGTTGTACTGTTCGAGCTTGCCAAATACTTTTGCTAGGTTGGTCAAATGGTCTTCTCTTTTGATGGACTTTGCTAGTATTTCATCCACATAATCCTCCATAGTTATATGCAACATATCATGAAATATTGTAGTCATTGCTCGTTGATAGGTTGCCCTTGCATTCTTTAGACCGAATGGAATGACGTTCCAGCAGGAGGTCCACCATGCACAAGTGAATGTTGTTTTATGTTGATCATCAGGGGATATCTTTATTTTATTATATCCAGAGAAACTGTCCATTAGTAACAGCATTTCACAGCTTGCAATTAGGTCTACAATCATATCAATGTTGGGAAGAGGGAAGTCATCCTTTGGGAAAGTCTTGTTTAGATCTCAGAAATTTGTGTAGATTCGTATTCCCCCGGTGGGCTTTGATACTAGTACTAGATTCGACACCCATTCAGGATAATCAATTGGTCTAATAAATCCCACATCTAGTAGCTTCTATAGTTCTACTTTTACCAAGAGTGTTATCTGTGAATGCATCTTTTGTAGCTTCTACTTGATGGGTTTAGCTCCAGGAAATACGACTAGGTTGTGTACAACCAATGTTGAATCTATCCCTGAAATGTTTGCATATGTCCATGCAAAGTTTATTTTCCTTTCATTGATAGATGCTAAGAATTTCACATTTTCTTTAGGATCAAGTTATGTTGCATGATATGTGATTTTGGGTGTTTTTGTTGTTCCAACATTGATGGGTCAACTTCTTCAACTAGGATTGTCAACTTCTCTTGATATTCAGAAATGGGGAGATTGAATCCTCCATCTTCGAGCACCTCAAAGAGGTTTTCACCCTTAGATTTGTCCTTTATTTTTCTCTTTTCAAGATCTGATAGAGCCACATCATGGTTTTCCCTATGGGATCTCATTTTGATTTTTACATTGTATTTTTCAATTTTGTGACTAGAGGACATAATATCCCCTCCAAAATATGCTTCATGCTCAAGTTCCATGACAAACCCTGCTTTATGATCTCCTGATGGTATATTAGTTAGACGTCCCATAAACTCTACAATAGCTTCATCGTTATGGAATTGATTTAAAATAGGTGTAATGATGTTGTTGGTCCCAATTTATTAACTGTGGGTAGCAGAGGGGTAAGTCGTCATCGTTATTTGTAAAGCTTACGGAAGTTGTTGAAATGTTCAATATAGCTCTGGTATCATTATCCCATTGGGTATCTAGGTCATCGTCGCTAGAAGCAATGGAATCCCATTCATACTCATTAAAGTCTATTTCATAAGTGCAGTCTTTAAGTATAGGTTTGATAGGTTGGGTAGAGACTATACTTATGTTAAAGCTTTCAAATAGGTCCTTGATTGGTAAATCATTGTTTATAAGATGGTAGGTATCCAATTTCTTAATGTCAGTAAAAGGAGATCCTTTCTCAAAAGAGATATATCTAGTGTTTGGAGTAACCACATCTATCAAACCATAGCCTAGTCCCATGTTCTTCTTTCTTTGTTCCACTATAATAGGTTCCCATCTACCTTGTTTGTGTCACCCAAGGCCACCTTTTCTAGCGTATCCCATTTTGTTTATCCACCTGATACCCTTTACTACTAGGATCAATGATAAAGGGTTGTAGTAGTTCTTGTTCTTCTTTGTAGAACATTGATGAGAGTTCCTCTTTGAATATTTCCTCATCTTTCATATCTCCCCACTTTGTAAAGATCGTGGGTTTGACTACGATTGTTACTATTTGAACATGTTTGATCTCCTTTGGCCCTCCATAAACCTTGGGTGTAGGGGGAAGTATTCCAATACAAAAGGCTTGATTGAAATGATATTTTATGTTACCATTGTCAAGTACTTAGATCTTGGTATCAGACTTAAGTACCTCATTTGGTGATGGTGTAGTGGAGAACGAAGCTAGTGATGTTGGGTCAATGTATGAGGAGTGAAAAGCTATATCATTGTTGGGTATTTGCTGGATTTTTCTATAATTTTCCTCTAATTTAGCACAGTAATGGAAGAGTTTGGGGTTGGCATATATGGTAATTTCCTTATTGTCATAAGGAAACTTTAGGAATTGATGGAATGTAGAGGGTATTGCTTTCGAAGTGTGTATCCATGGTCAAACTAAAAGAAGGTTGTATGGGAGCACGAGATCCAACACTTGACAAGTAGTTTCTATGATTGCTAGTCCTATCTGAACAAGTAGCATGATTGTGCCTTTTGAATTGTGCTCCATGTCATCATAGGTTTTGATGGTAATGCTCTTACTTTTCTCTATTACATCATCAGAGTATCCTAGTTGTTTCACAAATTTTAAGGTACAAATGTTTAGACCTGCACCATTATCTATGAGTACCCTCTTGACTTTATTTTTGTGGACACCCAACTCTAAATAGAGAGCTTGATTGTGGAAGGAATTTCGAGGAAGGTCTTTCTCAAAAAGACTGAATGATGGGTGGACATGATGTTGCAAACCATAGCTTGAAACTAATTTTCATCAAGGTTGTTTGGGACTGATGTTTGTTTGGGACTAATGTTTCAACTAGTTCTTTCTCCAATATCTCCTTATGTGCTAGCGACAATTTGAGGAGGTCAAGTATGGAGATTAAGGCTAGAGTCTTCTTGAGTTGGTCCACAATGCTATAGTCATTTGATGGATTACTTGTGGCTTTTAATGGGGGTGGTGCTCCTTGTATTGTTACTCTTCCCCTTCGGGTAGTTACGTTACATTCGGGATTGGTGCCTAGTATGGTTACCACACAAATGGTATGATCTCCACAAGATACATTTCCTATAATAGTGTTCTCGCCATAAGAGAAGGCGACTTTTCGATAATCTTGTTCTTTGCCTTTGTTGTTTCCCTTAGAATGGTTGAGGATTGGATTCGTGTAAATCTTTAGGTCTTTGTTTCCAAGCCGATGTTCTATGTTGACCTCTCCCTTTTTTATTAGATCTTGCACAATATCCTTAAGTCTCATGTAGTTGTTGGTGGTGTGCCCCTTGATTTTATGGAATTCACATTTATCATTATCATTACACCAAGGGGGTTTGAAGTTAGGTTCTTCATAGTTTGCTCTGTCGTTGATTTTGATGAGGTTCTTGTTGACTAGTTTGTGCATGATCACTTCAAGGGACTATCCCAATGGAACTTGAATTTCCTTCAAGGTTGGTCATATTGTCATGGTGGTCTCCTTTCGTTATCCTATCCTTGGTTTTTTTGTTGGTTTTTTTGGTGGTTATTTTGTGGATAATTGAGTTGATTGTTCTATTGGTAGTTCGGGTGGTTATTTTGTTAATAACCTTGTTGTGTTGTTTGGGCTTGATTTTGTGACATGTTACATGTTTGCACATTGTGTACAACTTTAGCGTCAAATACTCCATCATTGGTTACGTTCTTGATTTTTTCCCAAATCTTGGGTTTGTCATTTGAAGTAGAAGGTTGACCTTTTGGGTTGTAAAGTTTGAGTGTTCCTCTTTTTCGATACTATATACCCTTTTCAATGGTTTTCTCAAAATTGCTTGGACATAGTACTGTGAGGTTGTAATTGATATCTAGATGCACATTGGAAATGAAGACATCGACAAGTTGTTTTTTCTGGAATGGGCCACTTGATTTTGCTCACTTTATGAATCCATCATTGTAGGTATGGGGCAAATGATTCACCTTGACTTTGTTTGATTTTATAAATTTTGGTGATCGCAATGTCTTCTTTTCTATGTTATATGAGAAGTGGTTGACAAACTTATCTGATAATTCATCAAACATTTTGATACCTAGAGGTAAATGCAAGAACTAGTCTATAGTGGGCCCACTAAGGCTCCATGGAAAAATTCTCATCATGTAGGTGTTGTTTCATTGTAGTTCCATGCAAGATACTGAAAACTCACATACATGCTCAATTGGATCTCCTTCCCCTATACTTGTCAAATTTTGGTATTTCGAAGCCTTTGGGGAAAGGTACCATGGATATGTTTTGATCAAACGGATATGGACAAATTTCTTGGAGAGCATAACTCTTCTTGGGTTTTCCAATTTGTATTTTTGATATCCTTTGATTTAGTGTTTGAAGTTGCACATTTATGTCATTATTTGGTGTGCTTGTTTGAGGATTTTGGGTATTGTAGAGTTGTCCCATGACATTTGTTTGGTCATAAACTGGATATTATGTAATCATGGGATTCTAAGGGCCATTTTGCACATAAGGTATGTTAGGTCCTTGCTGCATATAAGGTAGGTTAGGTCCTTGTTGTGTACCCTGATATTGACCTTGAGGTGTTCCTTGGTACTGATTTTGTGGTCCTCCTTGTTGTTGTTGATGATGATTTCGATGTTGGGCTTGTTGAACAAAGTTTTGTTGAGTTTGGGGTGTACTTTGATAGTTCATTTGTGGTAAACTATGTTGATGTGTGTTTTGTTGAAGGTTGCCTTGATGTTGCATCGATGGTATACCTTGTTGGTGTGGATTGTGTTGTTGAAGGTTGCCTTGGTAGTTCGTTTGTGGCATACCTTGTTGTTGCAGATTTTGTTGAAGGTTTCCTTGGTAGTTCATTTGGGGAAAACCTTGTTGTTATGGTTGATTTGGTTGAAGGTTTCCTTGGTAGTTCATTTGTGGTACACCTTGTTGTTGTGGATGATTTGGTTGAAGTTTTCCTACATAGTTCGCTTGTGGCACACCTTGTTGTTGTGGTTGATTTGGTTGAAGGTTACCTTGATACTACACTGAGGGTAAACCTTTTGTGGTTGATGTGGTTGAAGGTTACCTTGTTACTGCATTGAGGGTAAACCTTGTTGTTGTGGTTGATTTGGTTGAAGGTTACCTTGATACTGCGTTGAGGGTAAACCTTGTTGTGGTTGATGTTGTGGAAATTTCCCTTGTTGATTTTGTACGTTGTTAGAAGGGTCAATGTAGGAAGTGTGTTGGGGCATGTACTACCCTTGTAGTGAGTTACCACCTTGTTGGTCCATTCGAATGTTCCCCATGTTTTGTATACTATTATTTTGTGGCATATTTTGGGATGTGTTTCCTTGGTATTTTTGTGCCACATATGCTTGTTCAATTTGGGATGGTGATCTAAACAACGGGTTATCCTTTGGTTGCATTTGATCACTGTTTTGTGAAAACAATGGTGGTATGTTGGTATTCACGGTTGGTCTTGGAAGTTGTCTAACTACCATTTGATCTCCAAGTGGAATAAGGTTTGGATCTTTTAGTATGTCCACGTTGAAGTCAATGGGTAATTTTGCACCACTTTGTGCTAGTGTGAGAAAATAGGAGCTAGCATTTATTTCAAGCATATTATCCATGAGTTTTTGCATCTTAGGTTCTTGAGAGTATTCTAATAGCTTCTCCTCAGTCAATTCCTCATCATTATCATATTCATCTATGACCATATCATTGGGATCTAGATTTTTTATTTTGTCGGTTGATCATGTTTTGGTGCCTAAGGCATACTTCCTCATCACTTGATGGTTGGTTTGGTGTTGCCTTGAAGGAAGGTTCCTTTTGAGGAGTTGTAAGGTCACTTGGTTTGTATCCCCATCGATTGGTTTCCTCATTAGTGATGTTTGTTTTTGGTGTGCTTGATCTACTCTTGTTTGCTTCCATCTTTTTCTATGTTGGGATCACGTGGTTGTCATAAACAAGTGCCAAGATTTTATGAAAGTTGGTGATTTCTAACTATGGAATGAAATAATGCTTTGTTTTTGGGATTTTTTGTTTTTTGAGTGTTTTGGGATTTTTTTGTTTTAAAAGGATGGTGTGGTGAGCTAAAATTTTCTATTGCCAAGACAGAAGTGGTAATACGGGCCTTCTGACCACAATGTTAGCTCTTCGTTCTTCTTTGTCTATGATATTAGCTACGTTTCTCCACTGAGTTGGTGTTTCCTTTTTCTCAAATATGAAGCTCCTCAAACTACTGATAAGGTTTGATTGTTCACCTTCAATTCACATGAATTTTGGTTGTATAATGGATGTCATAAGATCTGGTTGCTGAACTGGAGCAGTAGGATGCCAAATGGTCATAAAGTGAGTGATGTTGGTAAATGCTTTGGAAATGATGCTAATCTTTGGGACTCAAAATGTTTTAGAAAACTTGGACTGATATTCCACTTCATTTTTTCTAGAGGATATGTTTTGGAGATCTACTTGAACTATCCTTGAGGTGGAAGTAAATGTTGATATCTTAGAAATCATGATTGAATGAATAATCCAAGTTGTTGTTTTGATTTTGAATCTTAAAACTAGGTTGGAGTGTTTATTTTTTTGCAAATGGATGATGGAGTGATGTATATTATTATATGTTTTGGAGGTCTAATAGTTTCATTCTCACAAGGTGAAAGATGTAACCAGTTTCGGATCAGTCTCTGATTTGCACCTGAAAATAATGCAAAAGCGACAATCTTAGAACAATAGTGGTAATTTATGTCACAAGTAGCCAGATTTATGTCAATAGCAGCCAAGTATGAAGGACAATTGTAGTAAGCTTTATCAAAAGCGGCCTTTGTTTGTAATTTTTCTAACTAGTGAATTATGGAGGCAAAAGTGGTCATCTTGGTCAAAAGCAACCATATTTAAGTCAACTGCAACTAGAAAAATAGGTCAAGTGCAGCAATGTTAGGATCAACTACGACAATTTTAGGTCAACTGTGTTTTGTTTTTCAAAAGCAACAAGTTTTTGATAGTGACTGTCATAATTCACAGAGAAATAGTGGTAGGTTTTTTGTCAATTGCCGCTAGTTTTAGGTCAAAAGCGACAGAAATAGCAACAATAGTGGCTTATGTTCAAGTTTGTTTTCCAATTTTTGTTTTGACGGCAGTTTTGGACAAGTTTGCAATATTTTGAAGTTTTGTTCGTTCTGATTTGTTTTTGAGAATTCTTGCAAGTGATACAACACATCACAAAAATAAAAACTATTTGGCTCTAAATTTCTATAGTTTAAGAAAATTTCTCTCCAAAAAAACTCAAATTTTGTGAAAATCAAGATACTAAAACCATAGTTTCCAATGTTGACTTTGGTCTAAAATGTGACTTGAATTGTAAGCCTAAATATTTGGAAACCTTTAGAGATATTTGTTTAGGATATATTTTAAGGAGTGCAAATATAGGGCTTTTTTCAAAGGTATTCACACTAAGTCCAAAGGGTTTGAAATTTGATAACCAAGTTCAATGTTTTTTTTGATGTGTTCATTTTAAATCAAGCAAAGTGTTTGATGTCCAAAGTAACCAAGAATTTTGGCAAGTTCGTGAAGATAATTTACAACCTAGAGATACGCACATTCTTTTAGGTGGGCTTACCTCATGCCTTGAAGGGATGATTTTACATGCAACTTATGGAGAGTGTTTTAAACTCAACCATAAATCAGACTTGGTAAGTAAATTCTGATGCACTACTTTCAAAGAATGCTTTGGCTAAAAAAAGTGGCCTCTACTACAATGGTTCTTAGTCATTCTCAGGGGATCCAACGCTTTGCTAGCACCTAGCAAGCCACTTAAGGCTTTAACCAGCTCACTGGGGGCCCTATATACATAACGGTACCTCCCCTTTCATGAATGGCACTAACAGTAAAGGAATCACTGATTAAGTCATTTGGCATTTAGCCTTGACCATTTATATAGTGGCTTGAGGGAAAAACTGCTTTGAGTCACCTTTGAGTTCTCCAATGCAAGATGTGTCTCAAAGGTAGGCCCTCTAAAGGTGATGCTTGAAATGAAACAAGTGCAAAACTCAAAGTGCTTTTCATCACCCAAGATCACCAAAAGACGCGAGGGGAGAGGATAGATACTTAGTTTTCCAAACATGAAAAGTACAACATACAATTCATCATAATATTCTTTTTAAGCCCCTTGAGCAGTGTTATCGAAAAAAGGAAAAATGAATGAAGTGTAAACAAGATAGCAATTTGTTTTTTTTTTTATGTGCACCAATTTTGAAGTGTTTTGGATTTCAAGCAAATAGATAGCAATGTGCAAATCAGAATGTATTTGCTTAGTTTTAAGCACCAACTTGAGTGTTTCTAATAACCTTGTCTTAATGTGGTCAACAAAATAAAATCATTTGTTTTATCAACATAATGAAAGCATTGGTCAAAAGAAAGCATTCCATTTTATGAGCACCAAAAATGAAGTGTTGTTCTAATTTATGAAAGCTTTTGATAGTTCATTTTAGGACACTAAATCAAAATGTGCAAGTTGTGGGGTTCAACTGTTAAGCACCAATTCGAAAGATTTTCCTAAACTAGAAAGCTTTTGAAAAGTTCATTTTAGGACACCAAATTGAAAGTGTGTAAGTTGTGGGGTTCAATTGTTAAGCACCAATTCGAAGTGTTTTTGTAATGTAGAAATATTTTTGAAAAAATCCTTTTAAGAGACCAAATTGAAATGTGCAAGTTGTGGGGTTCAATTTTTTAAGCACCAATTTGAAGTGTTTTCCTAAACTAAGAAAGCTTTTGAAAAGTTGGACTTGGACCATTCACCTTCCATACAATAAAGTCGTTAGTTTTTCTTGATGTAAATACCATATCCTTGCAAGAGCTACACAAACAAATTCAGCAAACACAAAACATCCAAAACAAGCACCCGTTAGTGTTAGAAATGAACGAAAATACTTTGTAGATTTTGAATCAAAAATACACATAGCAAAAGCGTAAATTTTAGTCGAAGGTGACCCTATTATTTTCAGCAATTGTGGTCCTCATTGTCAAAAGTGGCCCTGTTATGTGCAAGAGTGGTCCAAATGTCAAAAACAGACCTATTTTTGAAGCAAAAGTGGTCAATTTTTTTAATGATGGTTGCAAAAAGTGCAACCACAGTTGAAACGAAGGAACGATCACTTAAGATTCTTGTAGCATTGGCGTAAAAAATTTCAAGTACATTTTTGGAACCGTATTCCAGATCCTACAACTGCTCAATTAAAACTCACAAAAAGGTTAGTGTCAAGGAACAAGGTCCCACCAGGCATGTCAAATGTCGTAAGGGGGAAACTGAGATGTAAGAAAGCAGCATAAATGAATTGAACTAATCTTAATTCAAAACAAGATTATGAATTCATAAGCCCATTACTCACAAAATGAACAATATAAAAGCAAATGAAGAACAAACAAATGAATCAAACAACCATGTTTTTACCTATCTCGTGTTGAAGTGTATTCACAATGATGTTGGATCATTGTATCAATGTGAAGCCTCCATTATGCATTGCAAAAGCTCCAATGTGGTGTGATGATGATCGAAGATGTGCGTAAAAACTCTCAAGAAATTGAATGGCAATTTAGAATTACTTTGTTGCACAAAAGATGTCAATTCTCTGATCGTTTTTAAGGATGAAGAGGATTGTTATATAGATTTTACATTTTGAAATGAATGTGCAAGATCATAACAATGTTGAATCAAGATCAATGGTTGAAAGTTGTTGAGAAGAATTAGATTGCTCAGTTAGCTTTTGTGATTGAATCAATTAAGGATGTTAATTGATCAATCAGAGGAAATAGATTGCCTAATCTATGGAATTGAGGAAATCGGGTTGAGCCTCCAATGGGATTGAAGAATAGATGGATTAGTTAGGAAATAGATGAATCAGTCAACCAATCGAAGTGAGCAATCGATGGATCATAATTTTCTCAATCATAAAAGCAGGTGAGGGTAATTAATTAATTAATTAAGCCTTTTTGAGTTTGAATGTGCAAGATCATGTTTGAATTTTACAATAAAGTTGTTTTTGTTTTTGTTGACCTTTTTGGATGATGTTTTGAATAATTAATTTAATTATTCAATTTTAGTGGAAAGTGATTTAATTAAACTATTAAGTGGTAATAATTTAATGGATTTAGGGGGATAGGGTAAATTAGCGACATAATTAAATAATTGATGTTATTTAATTAATCAGTAGGAATAAAGTTAGATTAGGACTTTATTAAATAAATGAGATTTATTTAATTAGTCAAAATGGTGAAAAAGTGAATTAATTAAATAATTTAAAGATTATTTAATTAATAGGGGAAATTAAGGTTTTTGATGTAAATGATGTGAAATGCAGTGATATTAGATGATAATGATGTCGATGATGAGAAAATATCATTCACGTTGCGATATGCATTAGGTCATTTTTACATGTCTACAGTAAGTAATCCAATTATAATTTTTTCATAGTCTATCCCCCCATCCATCTTAGAAGAGAAAAAAATGTCCTAGGAAATTAAGGGGTATTTTTTCTTGTAAAAATTTCCTTGATGTATAAATGATCTCATGATCTTATCAAGGTCTTTATCTATTTCACTAGGTAATTTTAAATAAGGCATCATATGAATTGAGATTGTTGTAATTATAGATTTCAATATTACCAAATGCCAACCCATTTTGTTTTCATAGTTATATCCAAATTTTGCATGACAATATTGAATTGTTCCATATATTACCATGCCTAAAGCTAATGAATAAGGGAAACTTAAATAATTTCTTAGAAGTTTACCAAGTTTGTATCTCATATGCCTAACAATCATCCATTGAGTGATTTTATTTAGATTAAATTTTTTTAGGCGTTTAGTATCAATTGATTGTTTAGAGCTCTTGTGTACTTATCTAGAACACTCTTCATCTTTTGTACTTCACCAATATTTGTATCTCCAAAAATAATGGTATCATCTATAAAAAAAAAATTGTGGGTGATGGAACTTCATTTTTTGTATTTTTTTAGTTTCCACCTACATTAGCCATCTTGATTGTTAATCATAGATCGTCAATAATAAATAGGAAGGAATCAATAGAATTGCCATATTTTAGGCCTTTATCTGTCTTTAGAATATCAAGATATCCATTTATTAAAATAGATAATATTGAGCTTGAGATACATCTGAAAAGCCAATCCAACAAATCCCTTGAAAACCCAATTCAATTATTTATTTATTTATTAAGAACCTCTATCCAACCCTATCATATACCTTACTAGTATATAGCTCCACAACCATTAATTTTACTTTATTTGTATGCGATAAATATAGAACCTTGTGGATGATAATGATTTAATTAGAGATTTCCATTTTTAGAACAAAACCATTTTTCTCATCTAATATAATTTCTTATAGCACTAATTTCAATCTATTGGCCATGATATGAGAAATGATGTTATTATCATACTCCAAAGGAATATTGACCTATAATTTGTAGAGGATATTTTCTCTTTTTTAAAAACAATATAATTAAAGTTTTGTTAAGATATTTTAGCATATTTTTTATGTTTTTTTGGATTTCTTAGTTGCCTTAATTATTTATGGAAAATTCTTTAATATTTATGAATGAAGCACATTTAAATATATCCAAGCTTAGGGCTTTGTTTGACTAAAGTTGTGAAACTAAAAATTTGGTCTCTTGTTCTATGAAAGGGGTAGTTAGAATTATGTTATTGTCTTTGGTAATGAGTTGTGAGATGTTGGAATCAAATCAAATTGATGGATGATATCTAATACTTCTTGGTTTCTCAAAATATTTTTAAAAATGGATAGCTTCCTTCTTTATTTACATCAATTCCTTCAAAAAAGGACATCCTTTTCCATGATGAAGTAGACCCCATTGATGATTATTATTTCCTTAATATATTTGTGAAAAAACTATGTTTTTATCTCCTTCCTACAACCAATTCTACCTCAATTTTTACTTCTAGAGTGTTTCCTCTTAGGCTAATGATTTTGCATGTTTATCCATAAATAATTTCTCCTTGTGATAATAACTAATGGTAGAGATTCTGGGACTACTCATAATTGGTGAGCCATGGCTAGAGAGACCCAATGTAGATGTAGCAAGGGATTAATTCATGCAATGATATAAACATGTTAAACATTCTTCCCAAGGAACCAAACAATTGCCATTAATTTTGTAGGTTGAAGTGGCAACCTACATTTTCAAGTATATCACCTAAGTATGCAAAAATATCTACTTTATATTAGACATTGAAAGGTTTTGAGCTATATACAACATAATAAATTGCTAAATATTTTTAAATTGTTTTAAAATAAAAAATAAAAAAATGGCCACATAGTGTCAAAAGGGTAAAACCAATGCTCTATATCACCATTATTTAATTCAATTACTTGTAAAGAATATTTTGCATGACTAATTTCTAAAGGTACCATGGGAATAATTTATTTTGCTAAATAATATCAAGGACTATCCAAATGTGGGCCTTCATAGTAGGTTGTTGGGAGTAAAACAACCCCAAACTCTACAACAAGAAGATTCTAGGATAAGGCAAAGATTGATACTATAGGTAGACTTGGACAAAGAAGAATAAAATATGGAAGAGATACCTATAGCCACACTCTCTACACATTAAACATCCTCTTCTAGACATGTAGCCATAGGATTGATTAATGCAACATCATATAATGTGTATGCAATCTTGCCAGAGGTACATTCAACATATTCTCTTGAACATGCATCCCAAACACCTGTCGCTATAGACACCCCTTCCTCCTCCAAACAACCCAAAAAGAACAAGGTTTAACCTCAAAGAATAAACAAAATCAGCATAGGTTTTACCACCAATTTAGGGAGAAGGGGTCTACATTGGGTATTTCTATACTAGCCCCAAAATTTATTTTTATTGAGACATAAATGAACTCTAAAAGGGATGCACTATTTAATCATAGAGACAACAATAATTGTGATGATTCTAGTAGTTTTTGTTTCAATTTGAAGGAGTCCATACCATATTCTAAAAATGTATCTTTATAATTTGAAGAGACATAATTCCTTGCATCAAAAAGAGAGAATTAAAAGTTATATGTTTCTCTCAAACGAAGAGAGAAATTGGAAGCATATTGTGAGATGGGGTTAGAAATCAAATAGCATAGACAAAGTGACAGCCAACACTTCTAAACTATTAACCTCATCCAAACAAGAGAAAACAATGGAAGCATAAGGAAAATAAAACATCAAATCAAAATACTCCCCATGCTTGAACTTGAATCACTTCTCTTGCTCTCATATTTCTCCTTTTGCAAATATGCCCTCAGATTTGTAGTCTAACTTGTGCAAATACCTACAAATTGTAAGTAGAAAGTTGGAGAAGAATAGTTGTTAAGCTGAAAATGGAGAAGGAAGGTTGTTTTTATAGACAACCCTTCAAATGGACGGCTGAGATTAATCCTCTAGAATGATTCCAAGATCAATGGATGGGAATGAATGAGAGGGAGGTTACGAAATGGATGGTTGAGATTAAGTTTCAGAAAAGATGCCAAGATCAACGGTCCAAAATTGATGCACCAAAAATATGTCATGCATGGAAAAGCTATGATGCCGACGGCTATGACACCTGACAGCTATGACAGACATGCAAGACATGCAAGCTATGACAGAAATGAATGTTATGACAGGGGATTATGACAAAGCATCTTTGACTTGGTGGAGGTGCATAAATAATTTATTTTAAATTATTTATTCAAAATGGAGGAAAATGACAAGTGGCAAATAAATAATTTATCCAAATTATTTATTTAGATGAAATGACAAAGGAGCATTTAATTAAATTAATCAATTTAATTAAATGGGGAGGTGGAAATTAGACATGGATAATTAATTTGAATTATTTATCCAAAAGAGAGGAATGAAACACAATTAAATAATTTTGACAATTATTTAATTATAGAAGAATAAAAGGTCAAATAATGATTATTATTATTATCCACTACGATGAAAGATAAATAATTAAATAAAAAATGATTTATTTAATTATTGAAGAAAGGGATATATTAGCGATGTAATTAAATAATTTTAATTGATCAAGATAGAATAAAGATGAGAAGGTGAATTAATTAAATAATTAAAAATTATTTAATTAATAGAGGAATGCGGTCAAACTTAATTGAATAATTAAAATTATTCAATTATCGAAGGACAATGACCAAGAAAAATGATGCTCGCGGTCTTAGGACATTTTTCAGTGTCTACACATATATTAAGATGTATAAAAATTTGAAGATAAAATTGGACAAAGGGAATAGATGGTACTAAAGGAAATAAAGTATAAATTATCTATGATTAAATGACATGAAATCATAAGAAACCTACCTATAGACCAAATCATAGCCCTTGATATAGGTCCTATGAACAATAATCTTCCAAATATTGATCAATCTCATGCTATTAAACAATCAAAGACATAGCTATGCAAAATGATGGACCGACCTTTAAGATGTTATTATGGAAGAGAGATGGGGCCATAAGGGAAATAAAAAGCATGTGGGAAAAGGAAAAGAAAGATTTTATATTTAAGAAAATACAAAATAAGGATACTAAAATAAATAGATTGAAAGATTGGAAAAGATTAACTACATGAAAATTATAGGTTTGTGCCCTTTTGGTAGGGTGTATGCCATGTTCTTGAAGGATTTTTTTTTAATTTTCACTTCATACAAATTTATTTTGATCTTTCCTACAAAATGGAAAAATCAAGGTCATCATCTAAGGTTTACAAGGATAACACTATTGAGATTCAAAATCAGCTATGTGAATTCTACCTCCATGACTTGGAAATATAATACAATGGAAAATGGAATCTCATTCTCAATGCAAGTGATGTACAAATTAAAGCACTCAACTCTTTTATAATGAATGAAAGGAAAATAGGTGAGCAAATGTAAAGGTACACAAAATAAAAATTCATTCCCCTATGAATTTTTGGTGAAGTCAAATATCCAAATATAGTGGCAATTGAGTAGATACATCTCATGGAAATCCATACAATGGAAAAATGTTAAGCATGATCATAGTGTTGATCATTCTATTTTTTAATCTTTGGTTATAGGAATTGGGATAGAATCCTTCGCCTTTGGAATGAAAGTATGGAAAGAACTCACCTCAAAATTACACAAAAGGGAACCTTCTTCAATGTATAATCATCATCCAATAGTTATAAGGACATACAGATACATCAAATTGATTAAATAATATGGTTTCTCTTGGCTTCCACTTACATTTCAACCACCCATTTTGTGGCTTCATTTTCCTCATTAACATGGTAATAGAATCTTTGATGCAATAGATGAGG
Source organism: Sequoia sempervirens (assembly GCA_007258455.2). NCBI lineage: Eukaryota > Viridiplantae > Streptophyta > Pinopsida > Cupressales > Cupressaceae > Sequoia > Sequoia sempervirens. Next base: position 308,092,882 of record VDFB02105785.1, on the reverse strand, counting down.
GTGTTGAGTGGGAGAGAATAGAGAGACAAAAAGGATCTTACTTGAATCAATGTGAAGGACCTACCAAACCATTTGATTTTAGACTCCTGAACTTAATGCACAACTAGAGGTCATTGTTTCTCGAGGACATACAACACATTTAGCTAGAGGGTGGTGATCAAATCAAACATTTCCTTTATTTATTGCTTATTTTCTTATTTTTAAATACATTCCAAAGAAATTTATACCTTTAAGAAACACCTTTTAATTAATATATTTTTATAAGAACTATGTTTAATTGTATGATGTTTAACTAAATGTTAATGTGATGAAGTAGTTTTGATTATATGGGAAAAAAAGGTTTTGAAGGGACCTGAAACCCTTTACAACTTGAGATACAAAATGTTGCTCAAGAGATACTAAACTAAGACACTAGTAGCAGCCCAAAACTCAAAACAACGGGAGAAACAAAATGTTGCTCGAAGGATAAAACACTAAACTATCAGCAACAACCAACAGCAACAAAACAGCAAAACAATAGGAAAGAAACCGAGACCCAAAAGTAGAAAAACAAATAAAAAATAGACAACAAGACACTATTTCATACTACTTAAGGTGTTGGCCACCTCAAGCTGTTGATTCCTATGCAGCCCAATCATGTCTAGCAATTCTTTTTTCTCAGCTTCGAAGGATTTCTTCTAGTCAGCTAGCCCTCTAACAGCAAGGCCTTTATCATCATCCTTTGCACCTTTTTTCCCTTTTCCTTTGTCCAATTATTCCTTCTCCATTAACTCAAAAAAATATAATTGGTCCTCTCTAAGCTCACTAATCTTGTGAAACAGGACCTCCAAAGAATCCACACTATTCTTTACTAAAATGTGACAAGCATGGAGAAGTTTCTTTATATCCGCATTGGTATCCAATACCTTGGTTTCTAACCCAGCCAATCGCTACTCACAAATGGACTTGAAATTAGTGAATGAACCCTCAAGATCAACAATTCTGTTAATCAGAATATCTGAGGTTGAACCCTTTGAAATATTCTGCAAATTCTCCTTCAAACCCCTAATTTTGATGTCGACCCCTATTAAATTCTTGGAGAGTCCATTTTGCAAGTTTGAAAGTACCAGTAGCCCCTTCCCTCACCATGTCAAGAAGCTCAAACATAGAGGTGGAATCATTATTAAGATAGGAGAAATCCTCTTATAGGGGATTAACCTTTAGAGGCTCCGACTTCGCATGCTTCTGCTCAACATCCTCCTCCTCATGAATGTTTTTCTCACCCTCAGTTTCCACATTAGGAGAGTTACAAACCAAGGACTCATCAATTTCCACTGCCTTCTCTTCCAAATCCTTCTCCTTGCAAAGCTCCATGGTGACCTTAACCGTATCCTTCGAGGCTTGGTTTTTCATCTTGGCAATGCGCTTAGAACCCCTCCTAGGCTTATACTTGGCCTCCATTGTCAACACATTCTCTTGACACCCCTCCTCCTTACCACCAACCTCATTATCACCTTAGCCAATGTCCAATGCATCATTCATGGTCGTGGAATCCCTAGAGCCCACTTTCGTATCTTCACCATTAGATTGGGACTTCGACTCTTGCAAAATAAGATGCTTAGTGTAGACACTGAAAAATGTCCTAAGTCTGCAAGCGTCATTTTTTTTTGTCTTCGTCATTCGATAATTGAATAATTTTAATTATTCAATTATGTCTAATCATATTCCTCTATTAATTAAATAATTTTAATTGTTTAATTAATTCACCTTCTCATTTCTATCTTGACCAATTAATATTAATTAATTGTGTCACTAATTTCCTCCCCTTCTTCAATAGTTAAATAAATTATTATTTATTTAATTATTTTATCACCTTTCATCTATAGTTAAATAATTACCATTAATTATTTAACTATTCATGGTCTTTTAATTCCTCTATGGTTAATTATTTAACTATTCCCTTGTCATCTTTCCTTATTAAATAATTAATCTAAGTTAATTATTTAATGTCTCTATTTCCATTTTTCCTCTTATTTAACTAAATGGTTGAATAATCATTTTAATTAAATGTCCATTTTCATTTTCCTCCAAATAAATAATTTGAATAAATTATTTATCTCCACTTGTCATTTTCTTCCATTTCTGAATAAATAATTTGAAATAAATTATTTATGCACCACCTGATCAAAGATGCTCTGTCATAATCCCCTATCATAACATTCATTTATGTCATAGCCTGCATGTCCTGCATGTATGTCATAGCCGTCAGGCGTCATAGCTTTTCCATGCATGGCATATTTTTGGTGCATCAATTCTAGACCGTTGATCCTGGCATCTTTTCTGAGGCTCAATCTTGGACATCCATTTCATAACCTCCCACTCATGCATTCTCATCCATTGATCTTGGAATGCTTCTAGAGGATTAATCTCAGCCATCCATTCGAAAGGTTGTCTATAAAAGTAGCCTTCCCCCTCCACTTTGTCCTTAACAACCATTATCTCCAACTTTCTTGCTTACTATTTGCAAGTATTTGCACAACTCCAACAACAAATCTGATGGAAAAGATTGCATAAGAAGGAGAGACAAGAGAAGTGAACCAACTACAATATGGGGAGTGCTTTATTTTGTTTGCTTTCATTTTGATATCTCCATTTTTTTGTATTCTCTTGTTTGATGTGGTTTTATAGCTTAGAAGTGTTGGTTGTCACTTTATCTATGCTATTTGATTTTTAACCCCCTTCACACTTAGTTGCTCGTTTATCTTTAGAACTACCCTTCTTCCTCTTTTTTGAGGAGGTAGCCGCAGGGGACAGGTTTTATTCCTCACCATCTCCATTCCACTCCTCATCCTCAACTCCGATGGTATCCAAGCCAAAAGAGTTAGAAACCTCACTAACAATCTTCTCATTGCCCTTGATTGAAGAGGCAGGGATAAGGGCTTTTATGTGCTCCATGATTAACAGAATAAGGCCCTCATGAAGGACCAATGCCCTCCTATTTTTTAAGTGTGCATACATAGATACCTCCATGGAAGACAAGAGAAAGAACATAAAGGAAACAAACTTCCCATGCCTAAAATGGTTTAAAAGAGTAAAATTATGGCCAAGGATTGTAGTAAATTTGCCTTCCAGAGTCACATACTGCATTATTACTTCCACAATATTCGCTCATATCTTATTGAGAGACTTCTACTCATAGCCCCAAGCATCCATCTTGATGATCTTATTCCTTTCATCATCTTTGAAAAATTGAGCCATTGCCTCCTCGTTACTCTTCTTGTCTTTGAAGAATTTACGACCAACCATAGGCAACCCAGTCACAGTAGACATCGGGCCCTTGTTGATATCAACAACCAAGCCCTTCATCTTAAGTTTGTGGTTGTGCCAACAAGAAATAAACTTTTCCAAAGCATTTGGATCATGACCATGCAATCTTTCCAAGAACAGCGTAAAATCCCCATGCTGAAGAATCCTCCAAATTTTCTTCTTCTTTCTCAGGCTCGTGCAAGAATGGGGCTCAATTATGCTTCTTTTGCCTCCCATATTCACAATAACCAAAAGCAAAAAACCCTGGCGATTATAATTTGACTGAAAGCCAACAAGCCGAACAATACCCACAAAGTGTGTGAGTCAAGAGATGGTACTAATGGTTAAATAACACCATTGCATAAACTCAACCAAAACCATCATTTCTCATTAAGATCCTAGTTGCCTTGGGAAGGGGACAACCTTCCTCCCATGCTCGATAGTCATTAAGCCTGACAACTTCATTGGAGAAAAAATCTACCAATGAATTACCTTCTCTCCAGCTAGGCTTATGGGTGACATGTAGGTAATTAATGATGTTTAAGGAGTCCCCTTCCACCCATAGTTTAGAGTAACCCTTGTCCACCGCATACTTAATACTTATAAACGCAGCCTCTACCTCAACACAATGATTTGTCTGATTTCCCAATGGGAGTGCCACCATGCCTAAGAGCCTACCATCCTCATTCCTCAACACCCCCCATAACTAGCAAGACCAAGGTTACCCTTGGCTGCCCCATCAAAATTAACTTTAACCCACCCTAAAGGTGGTGGCCTCCACTTAGTATTCACTCTAGCGTTTAGGTTGGGCTTTGGAATCTCAAAAGGAACAAAGGGGATATTCTAGTTAGAAATCACCAACAAGTCATACCAAACCAAGCAAGTAGGTGGGGCACACCAAGGAGACTCGGACCCAATAAGAGAAAAATTCTCCAAGATCACCCAACAAATCTTGATGAAGTATTTATTTTCAATATAATACAACATTTTATCTTAGATATTATGACTACCATGTTCATGAGTATTTAAAGTGCAACCAATAGTGTTTTCATGGAGCTATCTTAGATATAGAAGACCATGATACTAATATGTAAATATGGTTTAAAGACTATGATAAATGCAAACAAGGATTACACACATAAGGAACAAGAAAGTATACACATAAAACCAAAAAAAAACTAGGAGTTTTCACCTAGTCAAGTTAAAAATTGATTGATTGATGATGATGAGGATAAACAATTTAACGATAAGAACAATGTGTACCCAAATTGTAATGTTGTTAATGGTAAAAAACATTAGTATTGGTAATGATAAATCCCTATGATGATAATTAGATTGAAGTGGAAAAATGGATTATTAGTTGATTTGGATCAAAATTGATGGATGTTTTAAGATAATGCATTATATTGCAAAATTGGATTGAATGGATTAAGATTAATTGCATTGGATGGATTGGATTGGAGTTATGGAGGGAGGATAAATGGATTGGATAGGATTGTATTGCATGAAGTAAATGATAGTTACAATATAGGAATGGATATGAACCAATGACAAGGGAAAACCAAAGCTTAAAAATTATGGAAGGATAAAGGAAGTTCTTAGATATCAGATAAATGGATTGAGTGGATGGATGATGAATTGGAGATAGGAGGATAGGAGGAGGAAGCTCCAAGGACTATTTTGCAAAGGAATGATATGCCCCACATGAAAGAGGAATAATATGCCCATACTAAAGGGAGTGATATTGTGGTTTGATGGTGGGAAAAGATGGATGAGATGGAAGGATAATGCTTAAGGGACATGGATGGTAGAGGAAGTAAGATTTGTACTATCCAAAGAATACATGGATATTTCCCCACTAGTCTTATCAATATCAAAGGTGAAAAGGGATGATAAATTGGATAGTATGGGAGGAAGAGGATATGATGAGGGATATAGTATGGAGGATGTTGGCGGATTTGGATATTCTTACCTTAGTATTATCAACATACAAGGTTGGAAATGATGATGGATTTGGATAATGTGTAAGGAAGGAGATATGATGAGGGATATGGGATGAAGGATATTGGAGGATGTGGACAAGATATGGTAGGTAGGACAGAGTGGATGAAGCTTTTCCCCAAGTGTAGAGTATAAGAGGATGAGGGATTACACATGACACCTTTTTCTAGGTTTTCATCATGATACTTCTCCAAGGTGCCACAAGAAGTGATTTTCGCCATTGGATTCATTTCTCTTTAATTTTTTGATATTTTGATATTTTAATTTATTTTAATTTTTTTGCTTTATTGAATTTTTGGAATAGTATGGATGAAGAGGGATGAGGATAAGGATGTGGATGAGTTGATTTTGGAAGATAATGTATGGGTGATATGGATATGGATAAATGATTCAAGTGTCTAGTTACATAAATAGTATCCCTTGAAGACACACTACAATGAACCATGGAAATTGGAGGTATGCTCATAGAAATTGGTAGAATGATGGTACGGGGAATGAAATGGATGAGGAGATGGAGAGGGATAAAGTTCTATACAAAGTATTGGATGAGAAGGATGGACGGATGAAAAATAGACATTGGATAATAGATGGAATGCTAGAAAAATTATGGATGAGTGAAAGGAATTTTTTTCAAGACCAATATTGGCACACACCTTGAGTGGTGGTGGAATTGTTGAGGAGAAGTGGATTTTTTTTTTTGAGATTTGGATGAGGGATTGGATGTGGATTTTGGGATAGAAGGGTGCAAAATGTATTTGGAAGATAGGAGGCTTTTAGATGGAGTGGAGAACTTAAGAGTGGAGGAAGCTTTTGGAGGAGTATATTTGAATGCCACTTTGTATTGTGCTTTGGAATGAATCACTTATTTTATTTTCATTGGAATCCACATGGTTTTTATTTTTTTCATTTTTCTTCATGTGCCTTTGTGGCCTTTTGTATTGAGCTTGTTTTTGGATCAATTTTTTCTTTGATCTAGCATGTCTTTTGGATAGGACATGATGATCCTTGGATTTCTAAATTTTATATTTGGCATCCAAATTACTTCCAATATCAATGGTATGGGTGCATGAAGATGAATTATTTGGAGATATGGTATATGGGTTGATGTAGGAAGGATGTTGGACGTAATTAATGGATTTAAGCCATTTTATCTTGATTGGGTATTTCATGTAATAGATAAATAGGATGATGAGATTTTGAGATAGGAGTGTTGGTTGATGGAATGTAAGTACCCGAGATGGATGGAAGGAATTAATGACTTGGTTTTAGGATATAAGGGCCCAAAATAGATTTGAAAGAGAAAGGAACGAGTTTTGGAACATAAGGGATCAAAATGGTTTTGAAAGGTTATGGATGGGGATGTTTGGATTTATATGGAGGGATGTGGGTTTTGGGAGGAAAAAAACCATCTTGAGTATGATATAGATAGACAAAACCATGATAATTTATATTTTATTTGATATAAAGGGGTTCCAATATTCCTTGTTCAAGGATGTCTAACTATTTTCCTTGGTAGTGCATGTTTATGTATCAAAAATTCCTTTTGTCAATGGGATATTTGTTGTTTTGGAAGAAAGGCATGATTCTACTTTGATGGGGATATAAGGTCAAAGGATTTGTGGGTTCTTGGTGGAAATCAAATTGGATGAAGGTGGAGTAACCAATTTGATAGGTGTGGGGTTCAAAAGTGTGTTGTATGGGGGTGATGAAATCTTGAGAAGGATTAGGACAATGAAAGGTACTAGGAAGGATGTTGGGATATTGAGATTGGAGAGGATCATAAGATGGATTGGTAGCGATGATTTGATCTTGAGATGGAAGGGAATCATGTGATGGAGTGGAAAGGATGCTTTGATCTTGATATGAGAGGGGATCATGATATCAAGTGGAAGGGATTATTTGATATTGATATGAGAGGGGATCATGAGATGGAGTGGAAGAGATGTTTTAATCTTGACTTTGAGGGGTATTTATGGTAGAATTCTTTGGAAAAATATCTTATCATGTTTGGAGTAGTTTGGATGGTGTGATTGGGGGAGGAATATTGAATAGAATCTTTAAATTGGGTGGATGGAGGGATTGTAGATTCATGAGGTTCATAAAGATTGGGGTTTGATAGTTTCAATAGGTTGGATGGTGTTGTTAATTTAGAATGGAATGAGAAGTATGGGGTGGGTGGTGACCTAATCAATAATAAACTTAGATGGTTGAGTGGGGTGATATTACAACTTTGTTATTTTTTCTTTGCTAGGAGTCCTTAGAGGAATTCTGGAGTGAAAAATGTAAATGGTTTAGGCTTAGATGGAGGATTAGGATTATGGATTGAAGGAATAATATTGTATGGATGATTATGATTAGGTGGAGAATTATGATTATAGCTTTGAGGATCATAGGATAAGAGATTTAGATTGTGGGTGGGTGATGGGGGTGTTGTACAAATATGGAGATTGGGATATGGATAGGGGAGAAGATGGAGGTACAAATGTTAGGTGAGATGGAAATGTGGGTGAGGGAAAAAAGGGAGATATGGATGAGGGATAGGATGGATTTCCCTTGTCAAAGATATGATAAGAATGATAAATAAAAATGTGTGTAAGTGTGATGGTATAACTTATGTTATTCATTGATTGGCCAAAAGATATTTGATTGTGGATGGGTAGGTGTTGGAAGCTTGGAGAAATTTTACTATTGATTATAGCTTCAATGTGGTCCACAAGACTCTCATTATCATCACAAGGATCATATTTTGGTTGGTTAATAAAATTAGCCTCATCATCATCATATGAGATCATAGTGTTTGATTTACCCTTAATTATAATTTTTGGCATTGTTGTGTAGGGTATGGATTCATGATTTGGATGGAATTGGGATGGATGAAAGTGTATTAGAAAATATAAAGGTAGGGTGAGTTAGATTGAATAGTTGGAAAATATTATGTGATGATGGGAGTATGAGGATTTTAACCTAAGATGTAGATAATAAGATGGTATAGTATGGTATGGTAGGATGTTGGCCTAAACCTATGATAATTGCTATGTGTACTGAAAAAGGGATGTTATGATGTGGATATGGGTGAAGTATGGTGTGGGATGAATGTAAGTGATAGTATAAATATAGAATATGGATGGTGTAAATGATAATGGATTTGGATGATATTCTAAACCTTGGAAATAAATATCTATAAAGATATCAACCTAAGTTATAGACAAAAGAATGAAATAGGATAGATGTCTATGGATGGGTATATATATGATGATGTAGAATTAAAATTTGATTGTATATGATGATGTGATATATTATATTGAATATGCTATGTGACTATGGATAATTGATGATGTAGACATATGATTTGTAGAAAATGAGGGTATGGTATGAATGTAAGTGAATGCATGAGACCTAGTATTTGGATGTTATGAGGATGTATACCTAGTGATTTGGACAAGATAATGTTATAATTAGGATGTCTATGAGGGTGTATACTTGGGATCAAGAAAATATTACAATATGAAAAGGATGTGAATGGGATTATGTGGATTGGAATGATAGGTTGATGGATGAATCTTAAGGGGGGGTGGGCTAGTTGTGAATCTTAAGGGGGGTGGGCTAGTTGTGACCTAGGTTGATGTGAATGGGAGTATGTGGATTGGAAAGATAGTACAAAGATCCATGCAATGGATCAATCTATTTTTCTCATAATTTACATCAATGATTAGGTTGATCCATAGCATGGATCTTTGTACCATCTTTCCAATGCCTATAAAAGATCAAAAATTTGATTAGTGGGTAAAAAATTATGCTTATTTTCATAAAAATATTATTTTAGAAATGCAAAGTAGATGATGCAAGGACTTTTTTAGCTCTAAGGGCTTGGATTTCAGTCCAAACATGACCACAAGCTATGTAATCCTATGACTAGGGGCTTAATTGGAGTAGATATCCTTGTCGCCCATATGACTGGGGGTTCTCTGGTTGTAAAATAAATAAAATTAACAATTTATTTTTAATTGTACTGGAATAGGTTAAGGTCATTGTTGATGTTTCCATTAATATTGAGGATTCCCCTACTCAGTAGACTCCTCCCCATGTGAATTTTGATGGGGATATGGGTAGTGAGGATGCTTTGGGTGAAAGGGATGTGTGAGAGGTTGTGGGTGAGAACCTAAACCTTGGCAAGCCGAAGCCAATAAATATTAATCCTTTGTATGAGGATTTTTCCTATCTTGATGATGATAACACTACCATGTTTGAACTATTGGACATTGCTAGGTCCTTTTTATATGTACCTTTAAACTTGCTAAATGGGTGTTGCAGGAGTTCAACATGGTCAACATTAAAATCAGGGGCTTGAAGTAGAACATGGCTAACCAACCAAAGGGGTCTTTCTCAGACCTACTCATTGAGAGTTTGGTGGATATGGAGTTCTTTTTTTCTAACTTCAAAGCCTAGTGTGAAAGTCGCCTTAGTGTATTGGAGGAAAAGATCAAGGAAACGATTGAGGATATCAAAAATCTCTTGCAGATTAGTCATAGATTTGTCAAAAATAGCATGGATTCTCTCAAGGTTCTCTTTGGAAAAATTAGTTAGCTTTGTGAGGATCAATTGTATTTTGTAGACATGTTTGAGAAGGATTAGACTTCCAAGGGGAAGGGTAAGAAGAATGTCATAGAGGAGGCTAAAGGCTCGAGCACTAAAACGAGGGGGAGCCTAAGGAAGACTTTTGAAGAAGAAAAACAAGAATTTATGGATATGGTTAACCTACACTATAATCAAGAGACTGAGGTGGCCAATACCCTGAAGAATCTGAAGTTATTTCTATGTCTATTTGTTTTCTAATCTGTCTTTGCTTTCCTACTGTTTGGTCGTTGTTTTTTGGTTGTTGGTTGTTGCTTATGCTTTATTTAATATTCTCTTTCACAATAGCATTTTGATGTAATGTGATGTAAAGGGTTTCAAGTCCCTTCAAAACCTATTTTTCCCATATAATCAAAATAATTTATTTTTAATTTAAAAATAAATAATTAATAAATAATAAATGGTAGTGATTTTAATATATAAATGACAGTTTTTAAAAACTCATGGATTTTAAGGGCTTGTGCTATATACATTGTGGGTTTTAAAACCCACGATAATATATAAGGTTTAAAACCATGTGTGGTGTATATATAGATCACGTGGGTGTATACACAACCATATAAACAAAATATTAGGATATATACAAAAAAAGTGTATATAAAGTGCTTATATATGCATTCAAATCCTAGCTCGTGCATATATACCTACAAATAGAGATTTATGTATATATACCTCTATAGGTCGTCATTTATGTGCATATGCCTTGTTGTATGTATACCTTTGTAATGTATGGGTATATTGTAGATGGTGTGGATCTATGTATATACCTTAGATCTATCTATATATGCTATTAAAAATGGAAAAAAATAATCTACACATATACAAACTAATGACTGTGTATATCTATCTACAAAAATGAATATTGTATATACATAAAAAAAATTAACCAAGTTTTATGGTTGTAAGACATTAAAAATTATGTACCATGGGCCCTAATATTGTTTGTAAATTTGATAGTGAGAAAAATATAAAAAATTAAATGTCAAAATTTGTCTCTCGACCCCCCTAGATGCAATTGTCAGGTTTGTTTCATAATATAGGGTTCTTATAAAAAGTTGATATCTAAGACCCCCTCAAAAAATATTCACTTGCAAGATTCAACTCACAAAAAGTCACAAGTACAAATGTTAGATGTATCAATTCACGTCAAGTTCACCAATGCAGGTGCATCAAATTATATATGTATTTTTTACTATTATTGATGTATTGTCATAGGTTCTAGATATTTCTAGGCTCATACACATAGGTAGGAATTTTTTATTTATAACCTCTCAATAATTTCATAATGATTCAACAAATAAATTAAATCTATTTGTTTCTAGCCTAGGTCTAGGAGGTTAGAGTAATTTTAGGAGTGGTTTTGATTTTCCCAAATAAAGAAGGAATAACCTCTCAATAATCTCGTAATGAGCCAACAAATAAACTAAATCTATTTTTTTATCCTAAGTCTAGGAGGTTAAGTAATTTTAGGAGTGGTTTTGATTTTACCAAATAAAGGAGGATTTGAATGAGTATATTTTGGCTTAAGTTAGTTTTCTTTTGATGTATAAAATCAAGTCGCTTATTTAGAATTTGAATGAGGAGATTTAACCGTGTGTAATAAAAAAATATGTTTGTGTGATGAATAAGAATCTCATTTAGAAATATCTATTCCATATTATTTTTGTATTAGAGCTCAAAAACTAGTCTCAATAATGTGCCTATAACTTTCTCATTTCTCAATGAAATTGAGAAATTTAGAATATTTTGGAAAGCTAGAAATGAGTATAACAAAACCTAGAAATCATTTTTGAAAATTCGTTTTGAAAGTTTTATGAATTAAAATTTAATATAATTTGTATATTTGAAGAATTATTTTTCACATAATCACTCAACTAGAGTAAAGAAGAATCAATTTGGTCTTTTTGTGAATTAAAATTTATGTATGAGTAACAAATTGTTCCTTAGCCCTACACAATTCACCAAAATATATTGCATGCAAATGAAATAACTAAAAATAGCATCATATAAGACTAATTCAAACCAAATGCTTGCATAGCTCATAATGATCATGTGTGATGTGTTGATATATTGAATGTGGCTGCTCATAAAATTAGAAAAATGATGGTAAGATTGATATGATAGATTGATAAACTAGAAATATAAGGCTATGATGATGGTAGATACCCAAATGGGCTGAGAGGCCTCTCATTTATAGAATTTACAAGATGAAAATAAAATGCCAAGATGCATTGATTGATTGAGATTTAGGGTTTGGATTAAGGTTTAGCCTTGTAAAAAGTGTCATAAGAGGGCTAGAGGTGTAAAATGTAAGTCTGAATTTTGGATGCTCACATATGTGAGAGCAATAGGATTACAATCCATGTGAATGGATTCAATGATTAGGATTAAATGGACAATGATTGAGGATTAAATGGATTTAAATATTGGAAGAAAAGGAGATGGATATTAATTATCCTAAATTAATTAGGCATTAGTTAATTGATTTAGTTGGATGATTTTGGGATAAGACTAGATTTAATTAAATAAATATAATTTTATTTAATTAAAGATGAGGGATATAGGCATAGGATGAATTAAATAAATAATAAATATTTATTTAATTAGCTAGGATAGGGTAAAGTCCATTGTGATTAGGTATGAGAAAATTTAGATGTCAACAATCTAGTTTTGTTATTGTTTCTAAAATAACATGTCCTCCTCTTGTACAATTGAGAGTGAGGGGACATATGTAGTGTAAGATGTAGAGGAACAATAAATGTATAGAAGTAGAATTAGATATATGGTGTGTGTAATCCAAAATATAGAGGATGACATATTTTTAATGTTGGTAATAGATTTTACTAAGATAAGATAAGATTGAGCTTTTCTATCACATGATTCTCCTTCATTATTTTAGTGTAATAAGTATTGCAAAATTATTATATAGATAGCATTTCATCTGAGGAAGAGAGAAAGGTACAACTTATCCAAGCAAGGACCCACTTGAGATGGATTTATTTTGAATCTCTATCTTGTTAGCCTAGATTATTGCATTTCTAGTTTGATGTATGTTCATTATAAAATAGAGTCAATTATATTAACTTGTAGCATCTATATCAACTCATAGAATATATTATATAATTCTTAGTTTATTTGAATAATTTATAAAATAGACTTTTTTTCCAAGCAACAACATTTACTTCTTTATCTTGTAAGGTTTAATTTCTTTCCACTATATGTGATTCTAGGATTTCAACCCCTAGGAACCTAATGTTGTACATATAGTACCAATACCATGTGAAGAGATACATACCTAGGTTGACATGTAAACTAAATAACATCATTATCCAAAAAGTTGCTTGATAGTGGATAATTATGTATATTGAATTGTGTTCAACTCTTGATTGCACTAGGTTTGTTTGGGCATTGATGGCATGGGCTAGTGTTCCAAGTTGAAAATGTATTTTTTTTGGTCATGTTATTTATAAAAGTGTGACACAATTCTAAAATTTTACACTACAAAACTCCTCTTTGATACTATTTCCAATGGTGAATGTGTAGATTCTATAGATCTCTTCATAATATGAACATAAGAGCTATTGTATTAAACCATGCATACATCTAGCTAAAATAGTGTGGATATGTAGACACCCTTATCAAGCACCATATCCATCTCAACATATTGCACCTTCCACTTGAGAAAATAACTTGCTCACCTAAATCATTAAGTTTACTTTAAAAAATAGGCTTCATTCCAAATTAGGGTTATTTATTACACCATTGATCCACTTCATTCATCTATTAGGGAATAAAATTAGGACTCTTACACAACCAAAAAAATAGATGAGAGACATATCTAAGGTAAACCTTCCAAAAATCATATTCCTCATATTTTGAGAACCAATCCTAATGTGAGATCATGTGGAAAGAAGAACTAGAGTATATCAACCATGCACCATTTAATGTATGTGTAGCCAAGGTTGCAACAAAGGAATCACCATCATCTTGGGAGATTTTTTGAACTTGCTATAAAACCACTCTTATTTTTTCTCCTCCTTGAAGTCTCTTCTAGAATGGGTATGATTTCCATAGTTCCAACATTTTTCCTTGTTCTTACAAGGAGATTTAGATCTCTCATGGGATTCACATCTAGATTTATCTCATTTATTTTCTTTCGCATTTCCTTTATCTTTCTATCTTTCATGAATACATAGGACCTCCTTAGTAGATTCATAAGTCTTTCTTCACATCTCTTCATAAAGTAGTGATTCCACCACCTCATCCATTTTCAATTTGGTGGTAGTTTTCTCAATACCATAGCAAGATGGTCCCATGAACATGGAAAATAACATAGCACAGTGATACATAGATCCTCCTTCTCTATCTTAACTAAAATTGAGTGCAACTAGGTCATGATCATATTGAAAGCATTTATATGTTCAACCACAAAACCACCATCCTCCATCTTGAGGTTATGCAACTTATTCCTCAAGATTGTTTACTTGGTATTTAGAATAATAAATCCCACCTAGCTTCTTCCAAAAGTTCAATATGGGGTGAAATTTCAAATTTGTGTCACACTTTAGGCCAACTTATTAGCTCAAAAGAAGTTAAGTATTTATAATTTAAAGTCAATTTTGGAAAAGCATATGGTCTAGTTGGATTCATTGTAGCTAAATTATATATGGGCTACAATTTTTATAAATGAAAGTGTCCATGTTAAATACATATGTAGAATCACTTTGGAGCCAATTTACCAAAAGAATAAAATTCTTTAAAAAACTTGATGTTTTCACAATTCCTACTCATTTTAAATAATATTTTTAAAAAAATATAAAAATACCCTTTTGTATGTTCAGAAGTGTAGTGTTCAAAAATATAAAATTTTCATAGTTTAATTATTATTTATTATTTTATTAAGAGTAGGCCATCAACACCAAAATATAAGGTTAATTATCTTGTCAAGAAAAAAAAAATTATTAATTTAAAAAAAATGATACACTAGAGAAGAGATTCCATGTCAAGATGATATTTTTTTTTTTTTTGAATAAATAGTTAAGAAAAAAGTGGCATCCCATTAAAGTAGTTGTGTTTTTAGTATACAATTTTTTAAATATTTATTTAAAATATATATGCACTAAATTTTTAAGTTATATATAAAAAAAATTAAGAAAAAAATTATGATATAAAGAGAAATACATCATAACATGATGGTTTGATTTGGGGAAAAAAATTGGGAGAAAAACCCCACAATAAAAAGCAATTTTTTATATTATTTAGCAATAATAGGTTACAATACATTTGCAAAATATAAGAATTTACAAGAATATAACCAACCAAATATTTGGAGTAATTCTAGCAACATAATGGTACCTACAAAAATATCAAAACCATCATCTTAAGCACCCAATAAATAGGAGAAGTTGTACATGAAACCATCAAATGGTAGTTATAAAAACATGAGCTAAAACTACCCAAAATGTAGCACCCAAACCCCTAGTTAAGAATCCAACATCCAAATCCAAAGATGAGTCCATATGATAAAAATAGCATATTCCTTTCACCTACCATTAGTTCATCATGATCCACTCACCAACTTGGAAACTCCATTTTGGCTCCATTATCCCTATTCAAATATTCCTTATGACATTTCATAACAAGTTTTTGAACACCCAAAATACTGAGAGGGGGGTGAATTAGTATTCCTTGAAATTTAACAACTTAAAAGTGCATAACAAATCATCTCATTAAACTTGTAGAAATGGAAAGAAAAAAATAAAGCATGCACCACAAAAACCAATAGAAAGACACTAGAATTTATGTGGAAAACCCTTGAAAGGGAAAAACCACAGTGAGGTTTAACTCACTATATATCATAATCGGTTCAAATAGATCACAAATTAAAGAACTCGTTGTCCAAGGACTCACTATCCAGAAAATAGAAGGGATCATTGCCCAAGGAAGATCACTTCTTCCTAATTTACAAATGAACATATAAAAATGGCTCATTTCCAGAGTTTGAAGTATTTACAATGCATCTAATATATGCTAAAGACACAGTTCCTTGTTCTGCTCATAAAATTGACTTTACACACTTCATCCTTCATTGTTACTCTTATGTAGATGCACAAGATTATCATTATCACATTCTACTCATCTCTCTACACACATGCCAATGAATTATCCTTCTCTATACATATATATCTTTTGAAAACACCCATACCATCAACTAGGTCGGCCTAAAATAGATGAAATGTGTGACCCCAAAACTTGTCGGCTCAAAAATCCAACACACATACCTTGTAAAAGTAACCAAAATTTTCTTCTTCACCAAAATAGGTCGGCATGACTAGATACTCCTATGATTATGATCCATATACAATTTAGTTCCACATGGTCCCTCAAAACCCTTAGGTTGGTACCACACAAACAAATTGATAAAGCAGCAACTGAATAAACCAACTGTTCATCCAAAACTTGACACACGAAACACCAAACCACTTGAAACTCAGAATGCATACACAACTGAAATCTCCAAGCACTTCCTAAAATCCACAAACCATAATAATCATCCATGGTGGCATTTGGAGCATTCCAACATGAACTCTGCACTAGTAACTCTGTCACTACTTAGTTCGATACTCTATCATGAATATTGTATGCCACATAGGACATAAAACATTAAAAATTTGGATATAGAATCCTTCAATACATGCCATTATCACCTCAAAACTGCATGACAAGATAATGAAAAGTGGAACAATACGGACCACAAAATTGTTCCTCTATAACATTGAAAGTACACTAGCTTAATTTGGGACTAAGCCAATTTTCCCCAAAACACTTGGTCTTCTTCAAACTATGTTAATATTGATACACCAATCAATCCTACAATGGGTTGACATCAATGACAAAAAAATACACCATTATGCACCATCATGCTCATGTTTCCAATGCAAGTATCATAAGTTGGTCAACAAGTGTAATTTCATCTTACATCTCTTTGAAGTGATACATTTTTTACATTTCCAATGTTGAAGGCTCAACATTCAAAGGCCATAAATTTTGATCCAAAAGGTTAGTTGGGCCCCTCCTTTTTAATTTGTAGAGTTCAAAGAGATATGCATATTGGAAATCAAGGAATCAATCTTTAATAAGCTAAAATATTTATTTTGGAAAAAAATAGCCTCTATAGCCTAGAAATTTAGTTTTTCTATTTTATAGCTTAAAACTCACATTTTTATAATAAAAATTTAAGAGAAAAGTTGATAAAAAATTCTTAACACAAGTGATGAATTTAACTCAACCTCAATATTCCAATATGTAATCTCTTCTTTCTTCAACATGTCTTCCAAACCTAAGCACTCCCACCAAAATTTAGCAACAAGCCCCTTCAAAAATGAAAAATCCCAAGTTAAATAGGGGTGGAATGTCCACCCCATCCGAAAAAATTATGTGATACCACATGGAATCTAAAAATCCCTATAAATATAGTTAACATCCTCCCCTAAGACTCTCGAGTACATGTGTGAGGATGTTCTCACACATGTGGGAACACACTTTCCCACAAGGGGAAATGAGGATGGTCAATCCCATTACCCAAATTGGTTTAGGGGGAATCTTATAAGAGAAATGTATCTTACACATTTCTATTCTAGTTAAATACCTTTATAAAGATTCTCCCAATGTCTGTTGAGCTTATAGAAGCCCACTAAGTACCCCAACCATTTTTAGCCACCTAGGTACTATAAAAGTCCTAAATAACCACAAAATGATAATTTTATTCCCATTAAATATGAAATAAATATTTTTGTAGGGTAGGGGACCCTTAGGGGTCCCCCAATCATATTCATAACCTATCAACCTTTAACACATTTCTAAAAAAAATATTCATAATGTTCATATAAAATCACAAGTTGGTTTAGGTAGGAAGTAATATATTGGAGGTCCTAAGCATAAATGTTAGGTCTAAATAGAATCTTGAGATAATGTAATGAGATCCCTCCTCAAGTAGTGTTGAGTAGATGAGAGGATTTCCACTTGATCATTCTCTTGATTTCTTGCTTGGCTAATTTTTTTCTTGTACACTCAAGGCAACATCAAATACATCCATGGAAAAACATAGCCAAAGTGTCACATCTCTAGTTTAGTTAGCAATATGATGAAATTGTAGAAGAATGCCAAGATCAAGAGAATGAAACAAACTTCCACAAGTGAACAAAAAGAGCACAATAGTATGTCTATCAATATAAAAATGAAGAGTGTAAATAAAATGATCAAGCCTTGCATATATAGGCAAGGATTAGGAGGTAAGAAGATGGGAGTGATACTCTGACTAGCCCTCCAAAGATGGGATACTTGAGAGCTCACTTGACAAGTGGGTGAGAAAGTGGAAAGTGTACATGCAATAGGTGTCTCAATTCATGAGGACTCATGAGGACACATGTCTCAATGATATGAAGTGAGACAAAAAAGTAAAAGATTCTAAAGTAAATTTAAGCTAAGTGTGAATAGGTCAATACTAGATAGGTGATTAACTAACTAGGTGGATAGAGACCCTATTTACACTAATAGAAATCATATCTAATTATATTTCTACCATTACACAATTTCCATATATAAATTACATCACTAGTAATATATTTAATTTACCATCAAGTATTATTATATCATCTACATTTTCATAGTACTTGTTACCCAATTTTCACCTACGGGCTCAATCAGGCAGGATAAATTATGTTTCAGATGTTCATAAGGGCCAAATGGGACATTTACATCGAGGGTTAGGTCATGCATCTAGTGAAATTTCATAAGGAGCTCAGTTGAAAATCATGCCTCCATCAGTTTTGGCACAAAACTTATCAAAGAAGAAAGTCAGCAAGACCCTCCTATTGTCTTGTCGACTAGCAGTGTGTTATCTGTTTGAATACACCAGTCGCCAATGCTTTCAGGTCGCCAAGAGTCCTCATGCATGTCTCCGCTTGAAAAGGCTCATGCCAACAATTGTTCATCGGGGAGCTCTTGACATAAGGTTATGTCTTCGCCAAAGGGTCTGGTCGACTACTGAAGTGTCTCGCCGAAGCGGAATGCTTTCGTCATAGGGTCTTGTCGCCCGCTGTGAGGTCTTCCCGACCGGTGGGAGTCACACCGATAGTCATTCACCAAGTTGGCACGAGGGGAGACGGTTTACATTTGGCAGGAGGTCTCGGTGAACAAACGAAGTCTCGTCGAAGGGGGTTTCATCGTCGGATAAGGGTTTGAGTTCGCTAGGAAGTCCCAACGACAAACGAGTGGTCTCGGCGAAAAGAGATGTCAGCGGGGAGAACAGGTGGAGCTCACTAAGATGTCTTGGCGATCGCAGTAATGTCTCACCGAGACTAGATTCCTTCAGCATAAGACAGTGGTCTTGGGGAGATGTCCTACTGTCAAGAGGAGGTCGCGGCAAAAGGAATGGAAATCGACGAAAGGTCTCGTCGACCGAGCAAGGTTTCCCCGACTGAAATGAGCCTTCGTTGTGACATGGTGGCTTGAGCTCGCCGAATGATTTAGGGCTCGCCAACACGTTTCGCCGACAAGGTGAAGTCTTACCGAAATAAGGTATGAGCCCAGAGAGTTTTTGCATTCGGCGAAAGGTCTCAGTGAAGGAAGCTTGTCTCCCCAAAATGAAATTAGCTCACCATGAGGTCTCACTGACCCGATACAGTCTGGCTGATACAGAATGAGCCTAGGGAGGAAGATCCGGCATCGCTATGAGGTCCTGCCAACTCAGTAGGGTCTTTCCAACATGGATGTGCTCGCCGAGAGAAGAGGGGCTCGATATAAGGTCTTCCCGAACACGTAATCTCTGGCCGACAGCGATGGATTTTCCAATGAAGTGGCGATGTCAGTATGACTCCTGAAGGGCTCACTGTAGCATCTTGCCGAAAGTGATATGTCTTGCCGATGTTTTGAGCGATGACAAAGATGATTTTGATATAACTTTTGTTGCTCGATGAGAACTCTCAGTGACAGTTGTTTTCTATGTCGATAGCTACAGAGGGGCGTAATCGCATCGGCGAGACACTTCTAGTGTCTCACTAAGATGCGATTCTGATGAAGAGCTTTGACCGCTCGAAGCAGCTTGTGTGGCATCTGTTCTACCAATCTGGGGAAGCTACAAGCAGACCGTTGGCAGCTTGACCGGTGCCAGGAGGATCAACAGGGAGAACACAACATGGCTCTGCCCTGGGCTCGGAGGCATTCAGAGTAGCTCGACTAAAGGAGATTCGAAGACGAGGGACACAAAGACCAGAAGTGAATGCGGTAGTTGCAAAAGATCAGGGAGGCCATTCTTGGAGCGACTCCACACCGACATGGCCACGGGGATGCAGCATTAATTTCATCAAAAAAAGATCTGAGGGAGATCTATCCCGAAGGGAGATATTTTGTAAGCCCTAGGGGCTGACACACTCTTGTATATAAGGCATTTTTGCCTCTTTGTAAAGGAGTTCTCTAGATGTTTTTCTGAAGTCTGTGACTTTTTGCAGTCCTCTCTCAGATTAGCAAACTTATGTAACCCAACTTGGAGCATGTTATATAAAATCTACCTTGGTTACCATTGATGGTTCATTTTTTCCTTCTAATTCTTGTGAAGTATCGTGCATTTTTTTTAAGTGATTCATTGAGCTACTTAGTGAAATATTTATTTTCCTTATAGCTTTTGTTTCATGTTAGCATGCCTTTCTTTGCAAAAGTAGTGTCATGTAGGTTACAAACTGTGTTTACTCAATTTTGCACATGCGCTTTTTAATTTGTGAGAATCTGCTTTTCCTTCTTGAAAGTATGTGCATGTCAAACCTATTTGTATGTGTAATCTACAGAATCTATTTGTGTAGTCCCATGTCCATCACCAGTATTCAAGTGTAACCTAAGTATCACATTGCTCTTCTCAGTTCGGTGTATCACCATAGCATTAATTTTATTTTTATGTATTCTCCTTCTCCCTTTCCCCTTACAGAATTGATAGTTTAGGTGACACCAAAGGAAGTTGGCCTTCTCTGGAGGTTCATTTTAGTCTTAGGTGACCCACAGCCTTAAAATGATCCCATGTTTCTCTAAAAATCTTAGTCTTCATAACTTTGCATAGGGTGCAATTTTTAGAGGTAACAGTTCTGGCACGCCCGGTGGGACAGTGAACTGCTTCTCAGTTCATGTTTATGCATTTGATCGCTGTTGTTTGGTGTGTATAGTTGTAGTTTCAGCCTTTTGGAGGCAAATTTTCAACACACCTGGTGACTCCAGAAAGATATAAAATGGTTTCAAGCAGACAAAGTGCTATTATGAAAAAGTCAGACCTGGTTTCTTGCTTTACCAGAAACTCCAGGGAATTTCCAGTCTCTTGAATGAACAAATATGTCTGCATTTTATGGAAATATGTCATATTACTCACCATTTCATGAAAACCATGCACGTTTTCCCTCTTACCAACCATCTCACATAGAGCAGCTTGCTGGTCTTGTACCAAATGTCCCTGTAATAGTAGACTACCAGCAACCTCGTCATATTTTCCACCCTCCCATCCCTGCTTAGTCTCAATATCAGCCAACCTATGATCAAAATAAACCCCATGAAGAGGTCTTTGATGCCAACCAACATGATTATCTGCATAATCAGCCTCAAGAGAACCCTTACCAAAATGTATTGGATCTAATTCAAAATCTTGACCATGTGTTGTGGGATTTAAGCCAAAAACTTGAACATACGAAGATTAGTGATGCTAGTAAGGTGTTCTCACATATGTATCAGATGTTGGTTAACATTAGGAGGCAGAAAATGATCATCTCACAGTAGTAAGAGTTGGATGATCAATCCTCTATTTATGATCAAGAGCGGGTGACAAAAAGAAGGCAGTTTGAGGAAAGCATGGAAAGAGAGATAGTTGCTAAAGAGGAGCAGATCAAGTCTATGTCTGCTCAGGTGCAAAGTTGTCAAGCTTATTTTGATTATCAATGCCAATTAAGGTATGAAACTTCCAGTCCTAGTCTCAACCCATCTCTTCCTATAATATTGAGCAATCCTGTCAATAAAGGAGTTCCCAAGCCCAACTTTCCAAGCTTCAAGCAAGTTGAACCTCTTCAGCCTGCTAAATTTGAGTCCCCAAGTTTTAGAAATCTTGCTTCAACTTAGGAACCTATCCTTAAGCAAGCTCAACCTGTGGAGAAACCTAGGAAATTTACTTTCCCAAGTTTTAGGAGCTCTCTTTCTATTCAAGAGCCCTTTATTGAACAATGGCATCCTTGTGAAGAACCCATTAGGGAGGCTCAACCAACCCCTTATGTTCTAGAGCAACCTAAAGAAGAGATGCTTGTAGAGGAAGAAAAAAATCTTTTAGCTTTTGTTATGTTTGAACAAGAGCTTGGGAACGACAAATCAAATGTGATAATGGAGGCAAATGAGGCTATAGATGAAGAGTAGACTGTTGGTCTGCACAACACAATCAGCATGATAGAGAATGGAAATATGAACTTGTTGCATTTAGCCATGGAGGAATACAGACTACAGCTACAAAAGGTTGAACTGGAGAAGAATTCTCAAAATGTTTCTAGCAATGTTTTAGCTGATGATCCTCCCACTGTTCTACAAGATAGTGAAAATGTTCCAACATGACAACAAGGTGAAATGGTGGAAAAGGATGACCAAGAAGAGCAATGTATAGTCTGGAATGAAGGTGTGATTTTTCCCACTCTAGATGCTATCTTAGAGCAGCAAGAAGACATCAATCAGCTGCAGGTTCAAGAGTCAAGACAACAGCATAAAGAGACTAAAAAGGGTGGTGTGGGTCATGAGTCCATAGCTTCATTTGTTGAGCATCCATGTTTCATTGAGTGTGATGAGGAAAGCATAAATCTGGTCATAAGTCAGCAACATGAGGTTGAAGAGGAGCAGTGTACAACTGGATTTGATACTTTTGAGCATGTTATGCTTGAGAAAGTTGATGCTGAGATATATGAAGAAGTGTACACTAATATAATTGAACACTTTTATTCAAAATTGGAGGAAAAAAGGTTAGATCTGCTAGAGGAGTTTGGCACTCATGTAGAAATTCAACAACAGATTCACAAGTTTGAACCAAAAGTTTCTCATGAGCCTGTTGCACGATGTCTTATAAGGTCTCATGAGCTCCCTTTCTGCTATAAAGCAAAGCTTGAAGCTAATCTATCAACCGAGAGTTCATCTCAGGAGAACCCTTCACTATTTGAACACTTGCCTACCTCCATAGAAGAGGACAAGCCTGATTTGGAGCATCTTTCTTTGAATAGTAATGAGGATTATAAGCAGCTTCCATTCTGGTGCATAAAAGAGCCTGAGGCTGATGCGTTGATTGAAGATGTGATGGAGGAAGCGATCTCTTTGTTCTTCGTTGAAGAAATGGGTGTTCAGTTGGGAAAGCATGAGCATACTAAGAAGGTTACTACTTTTCCGTCAAGTCAGCCACAGGGGTTATACCTTTCCAGCCAGCAAGGTGATAAAATGACATTTCATGAGCAAGAGATCAAAAGAGGCTCAAACTTTTCCCTTACCAAAGGTTGTCCAATTAGATACCTAGCTCAGATGGAATCCAATACAACACCAAGGACAAATCATGCACCCACACATGAAGGTATAGCAGAAAATGGTATCCAAGATGCACTGACAGCCAAACAAGAGTATGTTTAGCTCACTTATCCTCCTTTGGTTGACAATATGTATGGTCTATCTAGTGAGGTAAGTGAACTTATTCACCTCTTTCAAGAGGTAGTGCATCGTCTTGGTAAACTTTTTTCTATTTTTTACTTTTACTCAACTGTCCTTAAACATGCAAGTCACTGCATATTGAGTAGAAAGGGTAGTTATTTTACCCAACCTGTCAATGGGTTTGTTTGACCAATTTCTTACTGGTTAGTATAGGGTAGGTTTAGTTGTTGTTTCAATTCCCTAAGTGTTGTTCCAACACAAATAAATAGTTTTATTTCAGTTTTTCCCTGTTTTTAATAAGTTTCTGAGTGTTCTATGAATCTCAAGTGAGTTACAGCCATGTACAAAGCTGCTCCAAGTCCATTCCTCAGTTTTCCCAATGACTCTGTGCCCAATGGATAGGCCAGGCTACTGGTTTCTATGTTTAGCAAGCAAACATCCAGCAAAGGTCGCCAGAAATGTCCCAATTTTCACCTTCGGGCAGGATAAATTATGTTTCTAATGTTCATAAGGACCAAATGGGACATTTGCATCGAGGGTTAGGTCATGCATCTGATGAAATTTCACAAGGAGCTCAGTTGAAAAGCATGCCTCCATCATTTTTGGCACAAAACTTATCAGAGAAGAAAGTCGGCAAGACCCTCCTGCTATCTTGTCGACTGGCAGTGTGTTATTTGTTTGAATACACTAGTCGCCAATACTTTCGGGTCGCCAACAGTCTTCATGCATGTCTCCGGTTGAAAAGGCTCATGTCGACAATTGTTCATCAGGGAGCTCTCGGCATAAGGTTATGTCTTCGCCAAAGGGTCTGGCCAACTACTGAAGGGTCTTGCCGAAGCGGAATGCTTTCGCCATAGGGTCTTGTTGCCCGCTGTGAGGTCTTCCCGACCGACAGGAGTCACACCGACAGTCATTCACCAAGTTGGCACCAAGGGAGACAGTTTGCTTTCGGCAAGAGGTCTCCGCGAACAAATGAAGTCTCGCCGAAGGGGGTTTCACCATCGGCATAAGGGTTTGAGTTCACTAGGAAGTCCTAGTGACAAACGAGTGGTCTTGGCGAAAAGAGATGTCAACGGGGAGAAAAGGTGGAGCTCGCTGAGATGTCTTGGCGATCGTAGTAATGTCTCACCGAGACTGGATGCCTTCGGTGTAAGATGGTGGTCTCGGGGAGATGTCCTACCGTCAAGAGGAGGTCGTGGCGAAAGGAATGGAAATCGATGAAAGGTCTCGCCAACCAAGCAACGTTTCCCGAACTGAAATGAGCCTTCGTTGTGACATGGTGGCTTGAGCTCGTCGAATGATTTAGGGCTCACCAACACGTTTCGCCGACAAGGAGAAGTATTACCGAAATAAGGTATGAGCCCAGAGAGTTTTTTCATTCGGCGAAAGGTCTCGGCGAAGGAAGCTTGTCTCCCCGAAATGAAATGAGCTCGCCATGAGGTCTCACCGACCCGATAGGGTCTGGCCGATACATAATGAGCCCGAGGAGGAAGATCTGGCATCGCTATGAGGTCCTGCCGACTCGGTAGGGTCTTACCGACATGGATGTGCTCGTCGAGAGAGGAGGGGCTCGATATAAGGTCTTCCCGAACACGTAATCTCTAGCCGACAGTGATGGATTTTCCAATGAGGTGGCAATGTCGGTATGACTCCTGAAGGGCTCACTGTAGCATCTTGCCGAAAGCGATATGTCTTGTCGATGTTCTGAGCGATGACAAAGATGATTTCGATATAACTTTTGTGGCTCGATGAGAACTCTCAGCGACAGTTGTTTTCTATGCCAATAGCTACAGAGGGGCATAATCACATTAGCGAGACACTTCTATTGTCTCACTGAGATGCGATTTTGATGAAGAGCTTTGACCGCCCGAAGCAGCTTGTGTTGCATCTATTCTACCAATTCGGGGAAGCTACAGGTGGACCGTTGGCAGCTTGACCAGTGCCAGGAGGATCAACAGGGGGAACATGACATGGCTCTGCCCTGGGCTCGAAGGAATTCAAAGCAGCTCAACTAAAGGAGATTCGAAGATGAGGGACACGAAGACCAGAAGTGAATGCGGTAGTTGCAAAAGATCAAGGAGGCCATTCTTGGAGCGACTCCACACTGACATGGCCACGGGGATGCAACATTAATTTCATCAAAAAATATTTAAGGGAGATCTATCCCGAAGGGAGATATTTTGTAAGCCCTAGGGGCCGACACACTCTTGTATATAAGGCATTTTTGCCTCTTTGTAAAGGAGTTCTCCGGATGTTTGTCTAAAGTCTGTGAATTTTTGCAGTCCTCTCTCAGATTAGCAAACTTTTGTAACTCAACTTGGAGCATGTTATATAAAATCTACCTTGGTTACCATTGATGGTTCATTTTTGCCTTCTAATTCTTGTGAAGTATCGTGCATTTTTTTTAAGTGATTCATTGAGCTACTTAGTGAAATATTTATTTTCCTTATAGCTTTTGTTTCATGTTAGCATGCCTTTCTTTGCAAAAGTAGTGTCATGTAGGTTACAAACGGTGTTTACTCAATTTTGCACATGCGTTTTTTAATTTGTGAGAATCTGCTTTTCCTTCTTGAAAGTATGTGCATGTCAAACCTGTTTGTATGTGTAATCTATAGAATCTAGTTGTGCAGTCCCATGTCCATCACCAGTATTCAAGTGTAACCTAAGTATCCCATTGCTCTTCTCAGTTTAGTGTATCACCATAGTATTAATTTTATTTTTATGTATTCTCCTTCTCCCTTTCCCCTTATAGAATTGATAGTTTAGGTGACACCAAAGGAAGCCGGCCTTCTCCGGAGGTTCATTTTAGTCTTAGGTGACCCACAACCTTGAAATGATCCCATGTTTCTCTAAAAATCTTAGTCTTCATAACTTTGCATAGGGTGCAATTTTTAGAGGTAACAGTACTATTACAAATGTAGACCAATTCATGTCATCATATATCTAGTATCAACACACCTATTCTTTTCAACAATTTATTTTTTATTATTATCATCAAAGTATACAATTTTAAGGAGGGTGAGATTAAAGTAATTCTACAATCAAGTTCCAATAAAAAATAAAACTAATACAATGCACACATTAGATCATTGATCTTTATTTAGCATAAGGATTCAATCCTTCAACTATCCAAATTTTAATTTCCAAAAGCTATTAGATTTTTCATGCAAATTTTACTTTTGATACTCACTTGCAAGCATACATAATAAATTATTCATAAACCCAAATATGTTTATCACCAAATAATCAATTAGTTGGAATATAATTAATTCACCACACATTGCAATGTAATAATCATGGATCTTAAAGTAGCATATTTTTAATCTATTCATAATTAGTTATTCCCCATTTTAAAACTAATTTATTTCATGAGGTAACTATTATATTCCTACCATACACAAGATCAATCTAAGTGACCACAAATACTTGTGTGCAAGTTTCCTATCTATTATGAGTCCATGCCTTTTAGGTGAAGACTAATGTTTTCAGTGGGACAATTTTAGCATTAGTGCATCTTGGAAATGCTGCTAAACGATGATATAATCGTTTATCCTACGGTCTGTAGCATTTTTTTTTCAAGCGGAATTTCTTGGTGGTTTTTGCAAATTTTTTATTGGTTGGCATGTTTTTTTCCCGTGGTTTTTTTATTTTACATTTAGAAAATATCAACATGAAAAATCAAAAACAGAGGGAGGGAAAAAATTGCATCACTTTGTAATGTTTTTGTTGTGTGAAAATTTCTTCGTTGTGGCATTCTTGTGAGTAGGTAGCATTGTTGGAAGCAGGTCATATGGCTTGTTTTTGCAATGAAGCTATAGGGAAATCAAGGTTAGGTGACATTCTTCATGGCCAGTACAATCACTATCTACCCTACTTCATTC
This sequence comes from Sequoia sempervirens, assembly GCA_007258455.2. NCBI lineage: Eukaryota > Viridiplantae > Streptophyta > Pinopsida > Cupressales > Cupressaceae > Sequoia > Sequoia sempervirens. The sequence continues at coordinate 308,065,388 of VDFB02105785.1, read as the reverse complement.
AGCCCAAGTCTACACGAAACCTCACTCTAAATCATACACCCTGACGCTATGAACCATCGACTTGTGTTCATGTGCCTCAACCTGGACTTGTAGCTAGGGTTTTGAAGCAACTTTCAGTCATCTTCTTTGAGGTAGCAAGTATTTGATGGTATAAGATGTTCTATGTTTTTTGGCTTAGGTTTTTTTTCGAATCTCCTTCCTTTTCGAGTGCTTGTTCTACATTATTTTCTTGTTGTTTAGGATTGTTTTGCAACTGTTTTATTATATCGTCTCGGTTAGTTGAAGGAACGGAATGGACAAACCCATGAGACTAGATTTCTTTGACGCATTTTTCCAAGCATTTTACTGCCTTATCTATGTTATTGCTCACTATTTTGCTTAGATAGATTTCTTTCAAGCATCCATAGCTTGTTCGAAAGCATCTATTTTAGGCTTTTAGTTATGGCAGCAAGGCATTGAACTGTTGGATAAAATGCTTTGGTAGAGATGTATGGAAAATGTGGTAGCATAGACAAAGCAATGAACTATTTGGAAAATGTCTCAAGTAAATGTGGTCTTGGTGATGGAATGTCATGGCAAGCCATAGAGTGCATTGCACAATTTTTTGTGATACCCAATAATTTCTTCTTTGGTACTAAAAAGTTGACTAGGTTTATAGGGAAAAAAGCTCTTAACCAAACTCTTGTAACCAAATGCTAGAACTTGTAAAGCTCAAATTTTGGAAGTTTTGTTGTGCATTTTGCATATAGAATTGTTTTTCTTGAAAAATGTCGTGTTTTCCTTTCAAATTTAGGGTTTTAGAATTGTTGTTCACATTAGCCTCTAGCATACTATTGAAATGATTAAATTAGGGAAAAATGTGCCATTTGTTTGATCAAGCCACTGAACATAAAATGCAGCATTTATGCTTTTTTGGGGATTTAACTGCGTGAATTTTATTTGCATCAACATTTCAAATCACACTCCATGATCCATCATCAAGATTGAAAAATCAATGTAATATGAATGCAAATTTTTGAAATTTTCAGATTTAAACAATGCAAGAATGCAAATTTAGGCCCCTATATGCAATGCAAACTAATGCAATTTTAAAGAACCCTAAATGTAATGCAACTAGTGCAAACCTAATGAAAACTATTACAAACTATTGCAAAACTAAGATCTAGGGTTTAAATGCACTCCAAATCCTCCTTCCTAAAGAAACATCAAAAAAGGGGGCTCACCATCAATAGGGTATCAATGATGAACCTAATTTTCACTAGGTGTGTGTTTCATTCAATTATGTGTGCAATATGATGTAACTAAGGTGCAAAAATTAAACCTAACTGTTATAATAACAAAAATGTAGGCTTTAAGAGGGCCAAATGATGTGTACCTTCTTGGGAAAGTGTTATTTTGGGGCCACTGAGGACTCATGCACCTTTAGTGGCAAATGGGTCCCTATTAAGGTTTCTAAAAACTGACTTCTAGGTTTTGTTCCTCTTAGTCTGTAACTCTAGATTCTAGATGTTCACTACTTCAGGCCTCACTGAGGTCTCATTCACCTTTAGTGGTGAATGGGTCCTTTTAGGGTTTTAGTAAAAAGATTGCTAGGTTTTGTTCTTCAAGATCTGCAGTTCTAGCTCCCCAATGATTAGCTCCTGAAAACCTAAAATAAATTCTATAGCCTTGTTTTTGTATTCTTGCAATGTAGGTGACAACTTTGCAACTTGACAACTTTGACAATTTTGCTTCAATCTTGCTCCCCACTTGATCTTTAACCTATAAATATGAAAACACACATTCAAGAGGAGAAAAACTTGTTGATCGTTAGAGGATAGGGGTTTGCCTTGGTCAAACCTCATTTAGGAAATTAAACCTTGTGATAAAATAATGAAATTGAAGCATGAAACATGAAACATGAAATGATGATACCTTGGAAGTTGTCTTGGAATGTAAATCTATAAACTAACATGAAGTGGCCATGAAGAATGTATATCTTGATCTCAAATTAGATGTGAAACAATGCTTTCAAATAGATCTTCAATGCTACATCAACAACATTAGCTCAACCACATGTTTGATGCACTATGCCTTTGACATGATGATATGGCCTTGAATTGCTACAATAAACTCTTGATAATCTACCCTTGAATGCTCTTGTAAACTCTTGTGATGCTCTTGTGAACTCTTGTGTAAGTGCTCTTGATTGCTTATGAAGTTCTAGGATGAAACTATGTGAATTAACCTTATATTTATACTAAATCTAAGTATTAACCTTGAAATTCAAATAAACCAAGCCAACATCAGATCTAGAATTCAAAATCATTAAAATACCACCACAAATCAATTCAAAAAGGGGGGTCCTAAGTGAGGAGGACCCATTTTCCACTAAAGGTGAATGGATCCTAGCACAATTTCCTAGGACCAACTTCGAGGGGATGAAATAACATCAAAAATCCATTTCAAATATGCCAAGAAATGGGTGTACTATGTGAGGAGGACTCATTTGCCAGTAAAGGAGAATGGGTCCTAGCACAAATTTCCAGGACATCAAATTTTCCAAGTTAAATGTCAAGCAATATCATTAATGGGTGTTGGGATAGATCCTTGAAATATACAATTAATAAGGCTTAGATTTGAATTAAAGGGGCCAATTAACCTCAATTAACCACAATTTTTTGAACACCCAAAATACTGAGAGGGGGGGTGAATCGGTATTTTACTGAACCATTTAATTGCTAACCATTCAATAATTAAAATATACCTAGCTGCAATAGTAAACAAGAACATGAAAGGAAGCACAACACCACATAACAAATGAACACCAATATTTTTACACGGAAAAACCATGGTGAGGATTAGCTCACAATATGTTATTGCCGGTTATAAGATATTACAGGGCACACTATCAGGACTCACTGTCCTTGAAAGGCTCACAACTAAAAATAATTACAAAAGAGTATGGATCACTGCCAAAAGATGAACTGATGAAATACACCTTTTGTGTGCTAGGTTCACTTCCAATTAGGCTCTGGAATACAAAATCCTGCACTGGTTTGCAGGTTTATAGTATCTACCTCAACTGAACATAACTTCGCTCAATATTACATAGTCACACATCATTGCTTGTTACTTTTTGCATTCACTACACACACACATCCATACATACACACATACATCTTCTTCTCTAATACAAAAATATGTTTCTTATATATACACTATTACAACTTCATACATCAATTAGGTCAGCTTAATTCGATGTACACATACTTAATTTAAAATGTAGCTTGTTGGCTCAACCCAGAACACCTTTTCATCAAAACAAAATGTGCAAAGCATAAATTAGGTCGGCTCAAACCTAATAAGGAATTATTTAAATCACAAACAAATTGCACACTACATATCTATGTCGGCCAAAAGAAAATTCATACCATTTGCACAATTATTGAGCAAAATACTATAAGCCGAACTCTGTCATTCATATCTTCTGTCCCTTTCAACAAAAACCATTGAAAACTTATCCAGAGATGCAACTAATAGTCCTAATCACCATACTAAAATATCATGAAGCGATCTTCAATTGAGATCATTTCCAGGCCAAATTACCAAATCAAAATAATAGAAACATAGTTTTTTCCAGATTGACAAAACTATTAACAACCAATGTTGGCATCAATGACAACACATTGAAGGGATTATTCTTCATTCTTCCAATAATCTCCCCCTTTTTCATTGATGGCAACATGTGCCAAAAATGAGACTTAAAAAAATCTTCACTCCCCCTTTCAATTGTACAAACTAAGCAAAACTTCTCCATGACAAAAACCAAAATTTTCACATATAGTCTCTACACTTATTCTCCCCCTTTGAAATCAAGGACAAAGGGCATCCCAATGATGACCTCAAAAGAAAGCAAAAAGAAATGTGGAAAACTTTTAATTGGAACTAGAGGCACCTTGTAATTCCTTGAGAATAGCTTCCCAAGTTGATTTTCCCTCATCCCAGATATCTTTCACTCTGACAAATGTTTTGTGTTGTGATTCCAATTCAACTAGGCATTCTTCTCCTTCTTCCAGAGTGGATGGGTTAAGTTTTATCTTATCAAGTTTTTTTACATCCACAAGAGTATATGATACATGAATATCTTTGGACATAACCAAATCTTTGAGCTGACCAAACTGCCTTATTGCATCCTCTTTCTACTTTTGTAAAGTGAAGAACTTGTTTTGTAAGTCTGCAATAGAATTCCAAGCGGTATAGCTTTTGTCATCTAAAATTTTGTAAGCTCTAGAGGCATGCTCAAGTTGAGACTCTATTGATTCCAGTAAATATTTAATGCCCCAAGTGGCATCGGGCCACCACATATAGTATACAAACAATATATGGGCTTCCTCTTCATAGTACTTTACCTCTTTCATACTTTGCATCACATTGCTATGTGAAATTGCACATCTATCATGTAATTCAACTAGCCTTTTCTCCAAAATTCTTGACTCTGCTTCTTTTGTTGGAGTGCATGAGACACTGAGAGGGGGGTGAATCAGTGTCTAGACAAATTCATTCAATTTTTTGACATTTAAAAACCCTTTTTAAATCCTTTGAGAACAATATGAATTATGTTTCAAGAGCTAACATGTGTACCAATCTAAATTGTTGATTCTTAATCACATAAATGTAAGTGCATAAATGTATAACTATGAAATAGTAAGATCACAAATGAAACCAAATAAAGAACCATAACACAGTGAATTTCCTAAGTGGAAAACCCTCTTGGGGTAGAAAAACCACTTCTAAAATTGCCTCATTGGCAATAAAACAATGCCTCACTAGCAATCATCATTTTGTCTCACTAACTTGATCACTTTAACTTCACTATACATTTCTGAATAGAGAATAATTCAACTACAGAGGATCACTTTGTTTCTTTACAAATCATATCTTACCTCCAATCCAATACACTTAATAGCTTAAAGATTCATTTTTTTGAAATCTTTAAAATACAAAATATATTGGTGATACAATTTGTTTTTCATAATGTTTGCAAAACTTCAATTATAGAAAAATAGATTAAACTTCCAGTATCATAACCCTTCTATAAAACCTCTAAACTCACAACAGTGTAAAAACACTGTTTAAATATCCAATGTAGATTTCATCACATGTTTCCACCTATTCAAGCTTATAACCATCAAGAAAACCATATTCAAACTGTATCAAACTACCTCATGTCGAGCCACCAATGTGACACCACCTTCTAACTATATTTTAACACATACATGATCAATACAATGTATGCAAAATAATCTTCAAACCCATGTAATTAAAGAATAAGAAGCCCTAACGAACAAGGGTAGATTATTGTGCATTATATACTCTATATATACAAGAAATGATAAACTCAACCGACAGGACAAGCCATAATACCACTAAACTCAAAATAAAACCACTTCCAATAAGACCGCGAGAAATAGAACAAATGAAACTGAGTTACCGATTTGCTTGCCATGGTAAACCTTAACTATTTGTAGAATGCCAAAACCACTTTCCTGAAGATGTTGTCGCTAAACCATCTTCTCAATCGAAACCTTCAGCCTTATGCAAACCCTAGCTCAGTCATGACATAATGATATTGAGTTTTGCCAAGAATGAAAGTAAACTAGAGCACAATTATTGTTTTGGTGTTACAAATAAAACATTATCATTATGTCCCCTATAATCACTATGCCGGTCATGATTTTCCCAAATGATATAAATCTCATAATGCTCAATATAGTCGATGTATTCATCATTTAAATGTCCCCTTGTGAAAAAAATAACCATAAAATGATATATATACCAAGGTTTATATAATAAGCACCACTCTTATGCCTTATATCTTTGTAAGGATATAAATTTGTCTAAGGATCAATAAATTGATCACTAACTCAAATCAAAAATATGCCAAGAGGTATAGCATTATCAATGTTGCATGATTACCTTACCATCTTATTGCTTTTGACATTAATTCCATGTCAATTCAATGTCAATATACTAAACCAGTATATATTAAGATATGAATTGTTCAATGAATATGATATCAACTAAAGATATACAAATACACTGTCCTCCAAAGCTAAAATTTGTTATTCTTTATAACCTCTTAAAGTAGTGCAATCAAACTTGAAACATAAGATATACCCGAGTGTGTTGAATGTAAGTCTTGACTTCATGTTCCTCCTTTAATTTCAATGACAACACAACCTTTGACATCAATGACAAACTTGCATGCCAACATCTTTCTCAGTTTGTAGCTTAAGACCAGAGGAGTATTCTTTGATTGAATCAACTAGAAGCTTCAAGTTATCAACAAGGGCTAAGGAGTTATCAATAGTAGCACTGAGAACTAACTCTTGTAAAGCATTAATAGAATCATTTATTAATTCAGTTCCTTTCTGATAAGTTTCAATCAATTCTTTTGTACCAGAGTTAAGAAAAGTACCACAAATTTTTACTCTTTCAACCGGTGAGATCTTTCTCAAATCCACATACCCTGGATGTGAAGGAAGTTGAATTAGCTAGGGTGGTAGCACAAGTTGAATCTATTATTTCCTTCTCAACAATCCCTTAATTATTTATGGATGATTCTCTAGGAGGCTTTGATGGCTCAACAATTTTTGACAACTCTTCTTCACTTCTTCCAACCTCTATATCTTCCTTGTAAATTCTTCTTTCTTTTCCTCTTCTTTTCTGAAGGATTTTTTTGAAGTTCTATCTTTATTTTCTTCTTCCTTCTTGTCTTCATCATCTCTACCATCATCTTCCTTTTCATCTTTTTTTCCTTCATTTTCATTCTTGTCTTCTTCTTCTCTATTTCTGGTATTCTCATTATGTTCTCTTAGATTATTACTGGTGTCACCTTTTTGCTGATCTTCAACATGTTTACTGGTTATTTATTTTGCATCATTCGAAGGAACATATGTCTCTAAAGCAACATGTTTTTCACCAACATTTTCCATAATAGGATGGTCCTCTATTTTTGTAATATTGACAGGCTCCACTACTTGAGCTATATGAGATAAAGAACTAGTTTTCATCCCATAATTCTTCGCCATTTTTCTAAATATTTCAAGAGTTTCTTGCCTCAATTTTTTAGTAATTTTCTTCTCTTTAGTCATTAAGCTAGTGACTCTCCATTTAACCCTAAGCAACTAGGAACATTCTTTTAGCAGGGAAGCAGCATTTTCCTTAGATAAGGAGGATCAACATGTGTTTAAGGCATTGGATTTGAATTTATCTTCAATGTTTATAGCTTCATGCCTTTTATGAACTAATGCTTCCCACACATTGCCAGCCACCTTCTTCCTTATAGATTCCAGTCATTAAAGATAACCATATATTGAACAATAGAATTTATAATTATTTCCTTATCCCTTTTATCAACTTCATCAAATAACCTAGCAATGGCTAGAAAGTCCTCAGAGTCTACCATATTATTCAATAAAGCTTCCAACTTTAGAGGTGGATGATCACTTACCAGAGGAGGGCTGGGAATGTCCTCCATAGGTCCTGATGTGCCTTCATCTTTCTTCTTCTCATGTACATGAATTTTGAAAGCTTCCATATCTTTTGTCTCTTCATCATCAGATAAGATTTCAACCTTATATTTGGTTTCATTTTCTTCCTTGCTTGTGGAGGTGTTGCCTCTTTTGTTCCTTTTTAGTTGTTTCTCTTCTTGCAAACCAAGATCATTTTCTTCATGTATAGCATCACTTATGTTCCTTTTCATGTTATCCTTTTGCTTTACTCTCCTTCCAGGAGTGGTAGGTGGTACAACAAGGGGTACATCCCTTTTCTTGGAGGCCCTAGTGTTGGGTCTGGAGGAGGCAATTATGTTAACTACTATAGGGGAACTATGCACTTCTTGCTTTCCTTTCACTATAGCAATTGCACCAGGAGTTGTTGGTAATGTAGAGGAAGTGGTGGAAGATACTCTTCCTAATCTCCTAGGCCTGGAGGGGACATTAACTGATCTATCCCTTTTCTCATCTGCAAGTTCCCTCAGCTTATCGACATCATCCTTAGACATTGAATGCCTTTAAAAAAATCATCAACCATTTTATTTACTCTTTAGGCCCTTTGAGGTGTTGAAGTCTCCACATTCACTTTAGCAGATTTCTCTTCATAAGTACCATTCTGGGGCTGAGTAGGACCCTTAGGACTATTCAACAATATTTCAATCAATCCTTCGGCTACTTGTTCCTCAATTTTATATTTAAGAGGATTTATCCACAGAGTCCTCGGTTCTATTGCCTCAATAATACATTCATCAGTAGACACTAGAAAGGTTATATCCTTTGCATATTTCTTCACTAAGCTTCTTGGAACTGTATCTCTCTCATACATATTGTTCTAGAAAAGTGCAAAGAATGAAGAGAGAGAATTAATCTATGCCTTGTAGTCTCCAAGACTATGCAAATGTTCAAAAATTTGATGTGCTACTAGTTTGTTGCCTTCCCATTTAAAAAATTTCTTTCCAGGTAGCTCTCTCGTGAAGTAAAATAACAAACAAACCACCAATGAGCCAAACTTGAACAAATATTTCTTTGTTTTAGTCTAGTTCAGGTTATCCATAAGTTGCTACCAAAGCAACTCACACAAATCATAATCCCTTCTATTAACCACCATTTCATATGCAACATGAATTGTTGTAGCAAACACCAAATTGCCTCAATTAGTAAAATATATTTTTTGACCAATCATAATAGAAACGTACCTTATATATAGGTTTGTAATGGGCTTTATTACCAATTCCCTTCCATAATATGTGGCACCATTTAGCTTCATGACCACATTGTTCTTTACAACTTTTAGCATGGGTATAGGTCTAGTGTCACAGAGGCCTATTACAGCTTTAATCACTTCCTTGCTAATTACTCCACCAATGCTTGTCCATATGAATTTGTCATCCACTCTGCTAAGTGCCATCCTCACAAATTTTGCAAACATCTCACCACAAAAGTCTGGGAACAAATTCCATATATCTAATTTCTTTTGTACTAGGTTTTCATATTCTAGCTTCACGGAGTAATCATCTCTTGACAATTCCTTTGCCCATTCATTCATGAGTTCTTGATGGTCAAACTCTTCCAATTTTGTGTGAATGTAGGTCCCGGTATCCTCATTAGGTCCCGGTATCCTCATTAGGCAAGACACTACTTGGGATATGTGAAAATGCACCCATGGGATCCATTTCGTAAACTTTCCATGAAAATGTTTTAAACCTAGGTCAGAGTCTCTCAGAGGTCTCAACAATAGCTGGTGTGGACATCTTTCCTTAATTATTTTGAATATGCTTATGATAATTGCTTATAATTCAAACCAATAGAGAATTAACTATAAATACCTTTTTCAAGCTTCAACAGAATTAGGGTTTGATGCCAAGTACAATGAATTGCCTTCACCTTGCTTTAGCTCACTCTTCTTTCTTCCAAGTGTGTAAAAGTGATTTAATTCAACTTGAGATTTCACTTTATGTTTTACTGATTTTCCCTAATTCGCATTAAATGCATTCCATCTTTAACAAGTTGTTAAACACTTGTGGAATACATTGTAAACCATAAAAAAACTCTGCAAACCTTCAAATTTGCATGTTTTATGTTGGAACCTTTTCCAACTTCTTCATAATTCCATTCTACATCACATATCTTAGTTTCACTACTTGACACCTCTTATATAGGGGGTTTGTTAGATATCTCTGTAACTACTCCCCCTAAAACCACTACTGGGTTTAGTTTTTAGAAGAAGTATCTACACCAGATGCAAGTACAGATGCATTTGATTCATCCTTATTCTCAGGTTCTTCCTTTTTCTTCCAAATATTCTCCATTTCCTTTCTCACTTCAGTAGGATCCACTTTATTCACAAGTTTATTTTTTTGTTCCGGATCAGGTTTCTTCCCTTTTTTGCTTATGCAAAATTTTGAGATATGCACTAGTTTGTTGCAAATTCAGCACACAACATTTTTCTGACCAAACTAATTTGAACTTATCCTTGATCTGCACTGGTTAGCTTTATGTCCAAAATCATAACATGTATAGCAATAGCATTGAAAATATTGAGTCATTCTACTAGTATAGAATCTATTCATCATTATTTGACTTCTGCACTCAGTAGCTCTATGTCCAAACTTTTTGCAAGCAAAACATTGTCCAAAGAAGAATCCAACATTATGATTCATTCTACTTCTACATTATGTTGCCCTATGACCAAATTTATTACATAAAAAATAAATACCATTAAAATATGGGTACCTTTGAGCATTAGGCTGTTGAATAGGAATCCTTTTGGTATTGCTTCTTTGGTTCTTGATCTGTCTATTATTGCCTTGAGCCTTCCTTTGATTGTCAACTTTGTTGGGAATCTATTTTTCCTTTGAACTTTGTCCTTCTTCAAGTCCTAAACCACCTTTGTCTTTAGAAGTTTTCTAAAATGCAATCAATTCATCAAGCATTGCAGTACTTGTTTTGAATATTTCCTCATGAGCTCTTTCTTTCTCCAAGTCAAATCTTAGAGTTACCACTTCTTGTTCAAGATTTGTACATTCATCAATTTTGTTCTGAATTTCAAATTTTTGGCATTCTTCAATTCTTTTATTTTCTTCCACTTGCACTTTTAGTCTGGTGATGTCTTCATTAGCTTTCTTCAACTGATCACTAACTTCTCTATGCCTTTCTTTGAACTTCTTGATCTGCTCTCTTAACTTTCTGATGCATTCATTTGCTTCCTTTAAGTTCTCCTTCAGAGTTTCTTTCTCATTTTCACTTTTTTCTAGGTCTTCAAGAGCAGCATGAAGTTCTTTAGTTGAAGAGATCTCTTCCAGAGGAACATGATACTTTTTATTAGCCATGTTCAAACTTCAAGATCTTCCTTAAGTTGTTAAACTTTTGCAAAGGAATCAAGCTCTGATACCAATTATTGGACACCCAAAATATTCAGAGGGGGGGTGAATCAGTATTTTACCAAACCATTTAATTTCTAACCATTCAATAATTAAAACATATCTAGTTGTAATAGTAAACAAGAACATGAAAGGAAGCATAACACCACATAACAAATGAACACTAGGATTTTTACATGAAAAACCCAAAATGGGAAAAACCACGGTGAGGATTATCTCATGTCAATATGTTATAACTAATTATAAGATATTATAGGGAACACGGCCAAGACTCACTATCCTTAAAGGCTCACAGCTAGAGATAATTACAAAAGGGTATGGCTCACTGCCAAAAGATGAACTGATGAAATACACCTTCTATGTGTTGGGTTCAGTTCCAATTAGGATTTTGGAATACAAAATCTTGCACCAGTTTGCAGGTTCACAACATTTGTCAACTGAACATGACTTTGCTCAATATTACATAGTCACAAATCACTGCTTGTTACTTTTCACATGCACTACACACACATACATCCATCCATCCATACATCTTATTCTCTAATACAAAAAGATGTTTCATATATATAAACTATTATAACTTCATACATCAATTAGGTTGGCCTAATTAGATGTGCACATACTTAATTTAAAATGTAGCTTGTCGGCTCAACTTGGAACACCTTTTCATCAAAACAAAACATGCAAAGCACAAATTAGGTTGGCCTAGACCTAATAAGGAATTCTTTAAATCAACAACAAATCGCACACTACATATCTATTTCCGCTAGAAGAAAACTCATATCATTTGCACAATTACTGAGCAAGATATTATAAGTCAAACTCTATCATTCATATCTTCCATCCCTTTCAAAAAAATAACTAAAAATTATCCAGAGGTGCAACTAATAGTCCTAATCGCCATATTAAAATCTCATGAAGTGATCTTCAATTAAGAGCATTTCCAAACCAAATTACCAGATCAAAATAACAAAAACAATTTTTTTGGATTGACAAAATTGTTACCAACCAATGTTGGGATCAATGACAACACACCAAAGGTCTTCTTCTTCATTCTTCCAACATAATTAATTAATGAAACCCTAAATAAGTGTGAAAGTGTAATAAAACACTTTGCAACACCCTAAATAAGGTACAATTTAAGTACATTTTAGTTAAAAAGGGCCCTAGACTCAATGTGAATGTGTACAACACATTACAACATTAAATCAAGGCATAATTAGGTTAATTTTAGATTAATTATTCCCAAATTCAAGAAAAAGGGATACCTTTTTCCGTTAATACAAACTAGAATAGCAATTTTTTTAGAGCATTCAAGAGCATTTGTAAGGCATTCAAAGGCAGATTATAGAATTTTATTGCAGCAATCAAGAGTCATTTCATCATGTCAAAGGCATAGTGCACCATGCATATCATTGAGCTAATATTATGATGTAGCATTCAGGATCCAGTTCAAGCATTGTTTCATATCAAATTTCATGATCAAGATCTACATTCTTTGAGTCCACTTCATGCAAGATTGCAAATTTGTACTCCAAGGTTTCAATTGAGGATTGGTGAGTTGTGGCATTGCATTTGTTCATTCATATTTCCTTTCATGCATTATTTTATTTCAAGGTTTAATTAGCAAAATGGGGTTTGACCAAGGGAAACCCGTATTCCCTAACAAAACAACATTTTTCTTCTCCCTTGATGTGTGATTGCAAGTTTTAGGTTGAAGATCAATTGAAGAGAAAAATTGCAAAAGTTGTCAAAGTTGCTAAGAAAGTTGTCAAATCACATAAATTGAGCTACAAGATTTATTTCCTTCTTTTTGACAGTGCCCAACTAGGATCTGGGAGTGCAAACATTAAAGAACAAAACCAAAAAACCATTTTTTTAGATCCCTACCCAAGACCCATTCACCATGTGGCGAATGAGTCCTCAATGAGGTTTGAAAAAACACTTTTTGCAATAGGTACGCAACATTTAACCCTCTTAAAACTTTCCTTTTTACTAGTATTTGCGTTAGATATGATTTTTGTAACTCATTTAAACATCATAACCCTCATATTGAATGAAATATAGAGTGAAACTAGGTTCATCATTTTGTTAATTCATTTTTGGTGAACCTATTTTCCTTTGTTTCAAGGTTTAGGATTTTTAGGGTTGACAAGATGCTTAGAATAACAAATCTATTATGGGTTAAGGGTTCATCTCTTAGGCGTTAGGTCTTAGGGTTTAGGGTTTAGGATTTCTAGGGTTGACAGGATTCTTAGAATAACAAATCCATTATGGGTTAAAGGTTAAGGGTTCATCTCCTAGGCTTTAGGTCCTAGGGTTTTGGGTTTAGGATTTCTAGGGTTGACAAGGTGATTAGACTAACAAATCTATTATGGGTTAAGGGTTAAGGGTTCATCCCCTAGGATTTAGGTCCTAGGGTTTAGGGTTTAGGAGTTTTAGGGTTGAAAAGATGCTTAGAATAACAAATCCATTATGGGTTAAGGGTTAAGGGTTCATCTCCTAGGATTTAGGTCTTAGGGTTTAGGGTTTAGAATTTCTAGGGTTGACAAGATGCTTAGAATAACAAATCCATTATGGGTTAAGGGTTAAGGGTTCATCTCCTATGGTTTAGGGTTTAGGATTTCTAGGGTTGACAAGATGCTTAGAATAACAAATCCATTATGGGTTAATGGTTAAGGGTTCATCTCCTAGGCTTTAGGTCCTATGCTTTATGGTTTAGGATTTATAGGGTTGACAAGATGCTTAGAATAAAAAATCTATTATGGGTTAAAGGTTAAGGGTTCATCCCCTAGGCTTTAGGTCCTAGGATTGAGGGACAAGGTTTAGGTTGAGCTACCCTTAATCGATCCTCTTGTATCTCCTTAAGTCATTCTCTTAACTCCCATAAGCCATCCTATTAGGACCCCTTAAGTAATATCCTCTTAGGTCCCCTTAATCCACCCTCTTGCATCCCTTTAATTCATTCTCTTAACTCCCCTTAAGCCATTCTCTTAGGACCCCTTAAGCCATATCCTCTTAGGCCCCCTTAATCCACCCTCTTGCATCCCTTTAAGTCATTCTCTTAACTCCCCTTAAACCATTCTCTTAGGATCCCTTAAGCCATATCCTCTTAGGTCCCCTTAATCCATCCTCTTACATTAAGTCATTCTCTTAACTACCCTTAAGCCATCCTCTTAGGAACCCTTTAAGTCATATCCTCTTAGGTCCCCTTAAGTCATCCTAGATTGTGTACCCTTAAATCCATTCATTGAGCATCCCCTTAAGTAATTTCCTAATTATATTTAATCATTTTTGTTTCAGGTCTCCCACATTGGTGGCCAGTACTTGTGCATTGAACAACTCATGAAAATTAATATAGTAGATAATTTTTGCTATGGAAGACATCACTTGAATTTGTAAGGAATTTCTAAGATCCAATTTTCTAAATTTTAGTAAATTGTTCTTTTCTCACATGAATTAGAGTTAAATGACTCATAAAACATATAGTTACTTTAATTACATTAATTATTTTTGCAAGTTCCCATCAAGTCGATCTACCATGATTGTCACTGTAAAAGAATTTCATCATATAAATTATGTAAATATCAATTTGTGGTCTTGAACTAAAAGTGGATAAGATTTAATTATATTTATATGCACATATGTTTCATCATGTTATAGTTGTATTAAACATCAATATACATTATATGTTTGTTCGATGTATGAACTTCAATGAACTTATAAATCACATTTTATATCAAGTTCTAATTTTATCTTATACATTTTATATATGTCAAGTATAGATTTTTGTTTAGTGATGAATATTTGCTAGAATTGGAAAATAGTTAAAATTAGGCCCTTACTTTATTCTTGAAAATGTAGATAAAATTTATATATGTGAGTGCATCTAATCATCATAATGAACATAAAATGTACGTGAGTGCATTTAAGATCAAAGTATATAAATTCCACATGAAATGCTAGATATATCTAATGCTAGTATGGAATTTAAAACATGTACGAAAAATGTATCTAGAAAAATATATTAAATTCAACTCATATAAATAAACACAAGCACAATCAAAATGTATAATGTATGTGAAATGACATGAAATAACATGTGAAATGTATATGTAAAGTGGAACATATATAAATAAAACTATCTATAGTCTATAAAATAAAACTATCTAACTATTAGGACGATCAATCAAATCAAGTCTCCTCTTCATTCCACATGGACTAGATAGACCTATATCATGTTGTAGAAGAGTACAAGAAACTTGAAATTAGATGAAGTTAAAGAAATTTTGATTTAATTTAACATAACTAATAAAATCATTAAATTAAAATTTTAAATCTAAACAACATAAAGTATGCATAAATTTTCGTCTGATCATTTGAATATACTAGCACATTTTATTAAATGGGTGGTATAACTATTGATTGAGGATGAAATGATTGAGATGATGATTCCTGGATATTCAAATAAAGCAAACAATCTGGGTTAGAAAATATTAGTGATAAAAAATATTTTAATTGAATAGGAAATATAGTAAAGTTTAAGACCTCTAATCACATGGCCTCATGATCATGACCCTGATTAGAAGCTTTCCTACCACCTATAAGGATATTGTTATCATCCTGCATATATGTACATATATATATGAAAAATGTATATATTTAAACTTAAATATAATTTGAAATTTAATTTGAATTTGAAAACTTAAAATAATCATAGTACATCTAGTGATATTTTAAAGAAAATGTAAATTTCAAACTTAGATAACTTTTAAAAACATGTAGCATAGACTACCCATACATAAAAGTTGATGATGACTCAGGAGCACTCGCCACACCTTGTGGTTGGTTGGTCAATCATGGATATCACATGGCCTCCCTGCATAGATGCAATATATCATTTCACACGTGTACAATTTCAAATTAAATTAGGTATGGACATAAATTAAAATATACATATTGGTTTACCTAATTGTAAGGTGTGCCCACTTCTACAGCTATTAATGTAAAACAAACATGATCATATCGAGATGGCCTCCTATGATCATCCATCTACATCGAACACTTCCTAGATTAATATTATATATATAATTTAATGTTACTATTTACATGATTTTTTCACATTTCAAACAAATTAAAATGTTCCTTGAAAGATGTATATACCTATGTAGGATGATCATCAGAATATAGTAAATCCAAAAATTATTCCATCACTCATACAGGTGCATTTGAAGTGGATGCCTGAGTATCCCCATAGCATGGATGACTAGTCTCATCTCCTCCAAGCTCTCTACCACCCACTTCAGTTGCTATGTGGGTAGTCTGATCAATGGGATCTCCTAAGAGAGAACTCAATGCTCCTTGTTGAAAATGGAGGTAATTATGTAGTTTAATACTTTGTAAAACTATGAGATTGTAGATCTAATTAAGTGTTCTTTGTTACAAATTATTTTTGTATTATTATCTGTTTAGATTCATTTTACCAATTGTAGAAGTAGACAGAAGATTGTAGAATAATGAGACTAGAAGATAGAAGTGACACAACATATATCGTGGAGAAACCCTTTCGGGAAAAAACTCCACCACCAAAATCAATAGTGCTTGTATTATTTAACCTAAGAACAAGATTACAATAATTATTTATCAATCCTTGCTTGAGATGCTTCTTTTTCCTTCAACAATTCTTCTTCACAACCTGCAATAAACTCTCATGTGTCCAAGCATGAATCCACACATCTTGTGCCATGCTTCACAAAAGTACTCTCTTAGAACTCTTTTCAACTTGCTTCAATAAATAGACAATTGTGAACATTGTAAACTCCAAAGAGTTGATAATTACAAGAGGATAAAGGTCCTCACAAATATCTATGCCATTCTTGTACAAGTAGAGTTCTTCCATGAAAAACAATGTCAAACCAAGTCCTTCATCAATTTGGGCGTTCCAAACTGAAGACTTAACTCAACGTTGATTACGAAGATATCTTGTAAGCTTCTCCTCAAAGTTGGTGCCCAAGAATGGGCCCCACTTAACTGAGCCTTGTAAATATATTCTCATGCAAAGGTGCTAACTTCAAGATCTCAACTTGGGCACCCAAGGTGGGTCCAAGTCAATCTTTGTTAACAAAAACATATCTCTCCATAAATTCATGCAAATATGATGATGATTGATCATCCCCACTTAACTGAATGTAGCCACCTATTATCTATCATGCAACTGAAGTCAACTGAAGTCAACTAACATGCAACTCAAACTAACTACATGCAACTGAAGATAATTGAACCATAACTGAACTAAACTAAACTGAATTGTACTAAACTCCACTCATGCAAATATCAATTCCTAACTTCTAGGATCTTTATGTGCATTACTAAAGTGTTATCTTTCTCCAATTTGTTAACTTAACTCAAGGTGGGTTCCACCCTCCATGTGGGTGCCCCATGTGCTCCTATTTTGTAGGAGCTCTTCTTGGGCATCCCCACATGTTCCTATCATTTAGAAATAATTACAAATGTCAATTTACATGTTCATTTCATTCAAATTTAGTCTTTTTCTAATCCTAGTGTTGGGGAACACTTTCAAAGGACTTAGGAGATACATGAAATATGTTTAGGATTGCAATTAAATGGTATCCTATTCCCAACATTCTCCCACTTGACCTTATACATTGCAATGATTCTAAACAAGGAATCATTTATTATAAATCAAGTACATGACTCAATACCAATGGCCTTTCTGCACCAAGAACCAATACCTTTCCCAAGTCTTTGTAACCATTTCTTCTGTCATTGAAACATGCACCAATCTATTAATGAACACAAGCGTCAAATTCAAATGATAACAAAAGACTCTGAGTGACTGCCACACTTATACCAAATTGGAATAGCAACCATAGCAAGTTGCTAGCTCATCCAAAACTGTCATAGGTAGAACTTCATGCTATCAACATAGCAACCAAAATATACAAACAATTCCATGTATATCCACCATCCTGCAAAATAAGACTCCAAGGTAACAACACACATAGACATGCGATAAAAAACCTCTGAAGTAACTCACTGTAGTAAAGCGTAACCAGTCCAAGAGAGGTGCCCCTCTCATATAGAACACATATACCTTTTGGAACTCCCACTACATAGGTAATGTCAAATATGAAAACAAGATCACAACATTAACAATTCCTCCTATAGCACTTCACATAGAGGATGTGGCTAACTCCTCTATCATAGTGTCAAAGAAGCATACAATGATATGCAAAATACATATCTCATAACACAAGAACCTTCAAGAAGAAGACTATTCCTGAAAAGAGAGAACCTGCAAATCAAACCATGTTCTTATACCATACTAACATGTGCCAAACTGTGTAAAGTAAGATCTCCTTCAACACTCCCAAACTGAAAGGATATCAACATCTAACCATTCAACTTATAATGAAACATGGAAGAATTTAGATGTAAACCTCTCACAAAAAGTAGATCAAACTTAGCCAAACATTCCCACAACAAAAAAGGAATATTCCCAAAGCCACTAACTATCTCTTGTACCTCTCCTACTCAAATCCTCATAACCAACTCAAGTTTAATATTGCAAGGAGGACAATGGAAATACATAAAACCATGCATCTACTTCTCAAGAATGCATAAGAGAAGTGAAGATACATCTTAATAATGCATCTAATAATTAGGCGGGCAACACCTCTTAGATCATTTTACCTACCAAGTAGACCAAGAGTGGGATACAAGATTGTCCTGTGCATACAACACCAAGCAATATAGGCTTTCAATAAAGACAATCTTCTCATCAGGTCTATGATGGACTTACATCCATTTTCAAGTGTAGGCTTCTTGGTCTTTACTGTTGAAAAATATTTTCTTACAAGTAACCATTCCAACATATATCTCTTAACATAAGAAATATCTAGCCTAACCCAAGTCTCTCTAGTATCCATGAGCACCCACCAATCAATCCATGCAAACTTCAAATGCAACCTGCATAATCATGAAGCTCCAAGCAAATGATTAATACTCAAAACTAAAAAGAACTACATCCTCTCCAAAGGAAGATCAATAACACCTTTACCAAAGACTCTAAGGGTCCTCCATGAAAAAAGATGTTAAAACCTCTTCAAATCACATGAAGATAACCATATCCTACCAAAGCTCCCACTGAACTATGATATTGAGCTATACATGGAAACAAGATAAACATCAAACCATCACTGTCAAAAAACTCCCACTAAAACATGTAACCAAGCTATCCATGACATCATGATAACCATCTCCTAAATGAAGATCATCCATACATGCAAAACCATGGGCTCAAAACCATGAGCTCCAAAACCATGGAGCAATACAACTAGCTCAAAACCATGAGCTCCAAAACCATGGAGCAATACAACTAGCACAAAACCATGTGCTAAAGACCGCTAAAGGTTAATCCACTAACTCTAACCCAAGAACTAGTTTAACCCAATTTCCCCCCCCTTACCACCTGGGAGAACTCCTCTCTTACCAGGCCTTTCCTTTCAGGGATTGAGCAAGCCATACCAGGTCTTACAACCATTAGCCCAAATACATTGTAACATACTTCTTTTACAAATCTGAAATAACACAATAGTAAAAGCTCCTACTACAGCCAAAAAACCTTCAAACTTTTAAGAGAAAGGTGCCCCAAACTCTACCCAACCATTAGCTCTGATACCAAATGCTGAAAATGGAGGTAATTATGTAGCTAATACTTTGTGAAACTATGAGATTGTAGATCTAATTAAGTGTTCTTTGTTACAAATTATTTGTGTATGATTATCTATTTAGATTCATTTTACCAATTGTAGAAGAATAATACCAAAAGATAGAAGTGACACAACATATACCGTGGAGAAACCCTTTCGAGAAAAAAACTCCACCACCAGAATCAATAGTGCTTATATTATTTAACCTTAGAACAAGATTACAATAATTCTTTATCAATCCTTGCTTGAGATGCTTCTTTTTCCTTCAACAATTCTTCTTCACAACTTGCAATAAACTCTCATGTGTCCAAGCATGAATCCACACATCATGTGCCATGCTTCACAAAAGTACTCTCTTGGAACTCTTTTCAACTTGCTCTAATAAATAGACAATTGTGAACATTGTAAACTCCAAAGAGTTGACAATTACAAGAGGATAAAGGTCCTTACAAATATCTACGCCATTCTTATGCAAGTAGAGTTCTTTCATGAAAAATAATGTCAAACCAAGTCCATCAATTTGGGCATCCCAAACTAAAGTCTTAACTCAACATTGATTATGAAGATATCTTGTAAGCTTCTCCTCAAAGTTGGTGCCCAAGAATGGGCCCCACTTAACTAAGCCTTGTAAATATCTTCTCATGCAAAGGTGTTAACTCCAAGATCTCAACTTGGGCGCCCAAGGTGGGTCCAAGTCAATCTTTGTTAACAGAAACATATCTCTCCATCAATTCATGCAAACATGATGCATGATTGATCATCCCCACTTAACTGAATATAGCCACATGTTATCTGTCATGCAACTCAAGTCATTGGCATGCAACTCAATTCAATTGAAGTCAACTAACATGCAACTCAAACTAACTACATGCAAATGAAGATAACTAAACTAAACTAAACTAAACTAAATTGATACTAAACTATACTAAACTCCACTCATGTAAATATCAATTCCTAACTTCTAGGATCTTTGCATGCATTACTAAAGTGTTATCTTTCTCCAAACAGTTAACTTAACTCAAGGCGGGTTCCACCTTCCATGTGGGTGCCCCATGTGCTCCTATTTTGTAGGATCTCTTCTTGGGCGTCCCTACATGTTCCTATCATTTAGAAATAATTACAAATGTCAATTTACATGTTCATTTCATTTGAATTTAATCTCTTTCTAATCCTAGTGGAGGAACACTTTCCAAGGACTTAGGAGATACATGAAATTGTTTAGGATTGCAATTAAATGACATCCTATTCCCAACACTCCTAATGTAAACATAATCATCTGGTGTTGATAAGGAGCTGGAATACCAAGAGATGGAGGAGAAAAAATCAGTGGAATTAGAGCACGTCGCATTGAAATGTGCTCCTACTCTATGTTGGGGCATGTCACGCCCAACTCCTTGAAATAACCTCATATCAAAATAGTTAGGTTTCTTACCCAACTAAAATTCATCCCATAATTTTCTCAAAAAATAAAGGGGCACCTCACAATTGGCATGTGGTGGAGAATCAAAGACCATCCACCATCTGTCCCAAAAATGTGTAGCTATCTGCAGGTGCCTACACCATTTAATTGAAATTCATTTTTTTATTGGGTGGAATTGGTTGGTTTGTATGGGGGTTAATGAAATATTGGGAAATGGTTTGTTTTATAATATGAAGGTCCTAGATCTCTTTATAAGATATTCCATTTGCATAAAATTGTCTCCTCTCTTCTCTCCATCGATGGAAGCTATCTAGATCTGCATCGATAGATCAAATAGAGTCGACAACAATTTGCATCAAGGATGAAAATCATGCTAGATTGGGTGGGGAGGTTGTTAGGCTCATTTTTTGTCAAATTGATATTTTCTTGAATGATATTTAAGTTTGCATTTATTTTTTCTCGTAACTGAGTCTGATCAATTGCAGGACATGGGGGATTAAGAGGTGGAGGTGTGGGGTTTTGTGGTGGCGGGCTATGATGTGGAGAGGGTGGATGTAAGGTGTTTTTAGGTTGGTCACTATGTATGAAATCCTCTATAGTAAAGTCATCGGCTACTGGTAAATTTTGCTCCATGATGAAAGGGAAACTACATGTTAAATAATTAAAAACATATATATCAACAAACTAATTAAATAATGTACGTAATTTGAACTAAAAAATCACATTGAACACATAAATTCAAAATAAATCATTTAAAGAAAAAATCAATTTAATACTAAAAATTGCACACCATAAATTTAGACTAATTTATGTCGTAGAAAATACAAACAATTTGAGCCTTCCCTAGAACATATTTTTAAAATACAAACAATTCAAGCCTCCCCTAGAACATACATTAAATTATACAATTCAAGTCATGTACCCAATGTGACACTCAATGAAATATTAAAAACATATGAATCCCAACTTCCCTTCCCAAGCTAACCTTAAACAAAATATTACGTTGTAGGTCTATCACTTTCAAAAGGTCGTGGATGAAAATTAAAACACATTTTTATATCACACCTAGATATCAATCCAAAGAGCTAGTTGGAACCTATATCATGTTATTTACTATTCGATAACTTGTTTTAATGATGTGACATGTATTTAATAATTGTGATAATTATGAATTATACCTACTTAGTTATAGGTCCTAAGAAGGGTAGTGTATGGAACCACGTAAAATTTGGAGATGCCTATCTTTAAATATATAAAAATGATAATATCAAGTGCATGTTACTAGTGAATTTACACACTAAAACTAGATAATGTAGGTAACTCCCTCGAGGTTAACCAATGAGAAAAAATATTTAAGTTTGAGTTGGTGGATCCTTATCACAATAATTTATTATAGGTATTTTTAAATGTGTTATAGATCACCACAATTTATTCTATATATTTTATAGATAAATCTATGTCTAATTTATGATTTGAGTATAAACAAAGTTAGATTTGAGAAGACCTAAGTATTCCAATAGAGAAAAAAGGGACCTATCTAATATTATACAAGTTGAAAGGAAATATTCTAGGAAGATTAAAGGAAGAAGATGGATATAAAAAGATATGTTGATGAGAAAGGTGAAAATAGAAGATATGCATTAAGTTCAATCTATAATATGATCTATAGGTTGTGACTAAAGGTTAATTCTTAGAAATATATACAGGAACTTTAGCTATATTATGTGAATTAAATAAATAATATTAAAAATTGTTCTCTACATACATGATCTAATTTTACTAATTAAATTATTGTCTTTAAAAATAAATTTTTAGATTTGAAATTTCTAATTGGATAAACCCGACTTGGAGGGCCTTTGACCTTAACTACATGGATATATAATAAACCTTAAAAGACAAAGGTGTGAAATACAAAGGATTGTAGTCAATATAATACTTCTTGATATCCTTGAGTTTGTACTTCAAAGTTTATAGTTTTTATATTAGTGTATGTACAAGGTGTTGATGGAGACCAAAGTGGTATTAGGAGTATGTGAAAATAGTGGAGGCACGTGTTAGTGTTGTGATGTAAGATCTAAGAAAATAACTTTATGAATGGATTGGGCACATTATAATAAGTGTTGATCATGGGATGAGATGGAGGGACAATACATAGATATATGAGTAGATGTTGTGGCAACATAGTGATTATAAAAGTGGTAGGATCAAGTAGGTGTGGGTACAATTCTAGAATGAATGAAAGCACTATCACTATTCATAAGGAAAGTAATGTAACCATGGGGTAAGCCATATGAGGGAGTAAATTTAATGGGAAAGGCGGTAGTATCCATGAAAGTGGTATAACTTCAAGGTTGGAATAGGAGGATGGGTTGGAGAAACTAGGTCATTAGAATGATTCATTAATTTGATCTAAGATATTATAGAATTTATGTGTGATTAAGACATCCCATTAATGTCTTATAAAAGAGATTTGATAATCAATTATGGGATGAATTAAATATCAATTTTAGGGAACGTTAGGGTTTTAAGTTTAAGTTTTGTGGTTTAGGGTTTTAGGTTTAGGTTTTTCGGTTTAGGGTTTAGGGTTAAGGGTTTTAGTTTCTAGGTCTAAGTTTTATGGAACCTAGGGTTTAGGGTTTTGGTTTCTAAGTCTAGGTTTTGTGGTTTGTGTGTTTTATGGTTTTAGTTAAATTAGGTATAGATTTTGTGGTTTTCAGTTTAGAATTTAAGGTTTTTGGTTTACGTTGATGATTTTGTTTGCAAATACAATTTAAACACCATAAATTGAACAAGCTAATTACAAACAAAATAAAAAAACCCTAAACTACAATTACAAACAAAAAATGTGAGATATAAAGCCAAAAAATGTAGAATTTAACCAACCTGGAGGTCACTGAGGTCACTAGCTTTGATGGAAGGAGGTGGTAGCTAAAATTTGGGGTGGTATAGGTCCTTAGAAACATGTATGTGTTGCTATTTGTCACTCTTATCACCTCCAAATTTGTTGGGAGAAAATGAGGTGATAGTCATTTATTAAAAAAACTTTCTGAAATGGGTACCCGTTTGGATTTAGGCTCGGGGGCCCATTCTTAAACGAGTACCCATTTAAAAAAAAATGCATACACATTTCATGTGACTTTTTTTGGACCAAAACTTTCCCTCTTCATGGACTCGACTTCTTGCTTTTACCCATTATAATATATTATGAAATCATCATATTATAATATCATATAATATATTATAATATTATAATATCATATAATATATTATATATTATACAAATATATATTTATATTATATTATATTATATTATAAATTCTATATTAATATAATATATATTTGTGCCAAAGGTGTGTCTTTATTTGAGTTTCATGAACTCATTTTGTCTATCAATGGTTCAAAAGCAGTGAGACGACTTGCAAGACTGTTCAGTGATTGCCAACCGTTGATCATTTAAAGGAAGCCACAAAGCTTATATTTGTAGGTAGGTAGGCATGATAAAATTTTCCAACCATGAAATATTAAATTCCATTTGCTTGAAATATTCCTTGGCTCATGCCTGCAAATGAATTTTGCCTCAGATTTGATTTTGCCTCGCATTTAATAGGGTGGATATGTAAATATCTCAAATTGTAGGAATGCATTTACTCTCGCCGCCGTGATTTGATAGTCTGTATTTCCTATACCAATCCATATGTGAATGATAGCTAGGGATTTCATGATAAAATATCTGCTTCCTTGGGGCTTTGTAATATTCTTCCTACAAGCTCTGGATGTTTTCCTCCTTGACATCGTCGACAAAAAGACACCATTTTTGTAGAATCTTGAGGTAAGTCACTTGTCCTAGTTTCATTATGGATTTTTGGAAACCTAAACATGACCAACTCATTTTTCCTTAAGCTTTATCTAATTCTAAAATAATTGTTTTGTTATTTGTATGCAAGTTGGAATCCGTTCGTTAGGGCATCGTAATATTGTTCTTGCAAACTCTGCACATTTTTCACCTCAACATCGTTACCATAAAGACACAATTTATGTGAAATCTTGAGGTAAGTCACTTGCCCTAGTTTCAATGAGTTTTTGAGGACATTGTTTGCATCATGAGCCAACTTGCCCTCTCCAAGGTCCTTGGTAGCATAATTGTGGTTCCTGTTTTCCCTACCATTCTCAAGATTTTGGTACCCATCATGTTGTGTAGGACCAAAACTAAATAAAACATGAGAATAACATTTCAGAAGGAGAAGCACAAATTTAGGGTAGGATAAATTTATGGTTCCCTCTATGAATGAGGTGACCTATAAAATTGTATTGATGACTATCTTGTGTTCGTATCAATGCAAGCAGATTATATGAATATCAGTCATTCATCATTTTTCTCCAAAAAAATTTGGCTATTTTTAGCCATTTTTTGCTACTTCCCATTCGTTGTTGGTTTTTGCTCCTCCAAACTCTTCCTCACTACTATCGACCTTTCACTTCTCCAATTTGGCAAGTTGTAGCGTAAAAATAAGGTTTCAACGAGGGTTTTATGGTTTTAGATCTTGGTCATAATTCCATCGGCTTAATCGGTTGAATGAAAAAAGATTCCAATAATTATTTTGTAATTCCATTGATTTTTTCATTGAAAAATATCAAATTTCTTTAGCTAATTTTTTAGAGTTTTTTACATGTAAAACCACAGTTCTTTAGAACAATATTTTTTCAACTGTTTGAAAACATTGTTGAGCATTTTCAAGTCTTTTATAAGTAAGATAGTGCACTTATAGAACTACTGTCACAATTTCAAGACTCAACAGGCATTCCTAAAATTTAATATTGGGCATTCATGTTGCTTTCTATAAGCAGTTGACAAAATTTCTTGAATTGAGCATGTAGATGAATAGAAAATCTTTATCTGTTTTGTTTAGTTTTGAGCAGACTGTCAAATAGCATTTTGATAGACTGGAGTTCAATGAAATGATTTTATTCTTACCCCTAGGACTAAATTAGTTTATAAGACCAAAAAGACACCTTAATCTGATACAATTTTATAGAATTTTAAATATTTGCGGATAAAGCTTCAAAAGCAACAAGACAAAATTCAAACACCGTTGCTTCATTATGAAGTGTAGTCCTCCTTCTATTGACTCTAGTCAGAAATACCTTGTGTTTTATTTTCCAACCCTCACCTCCTTGAAGAGGACAGGAAATGAGTCACTCCTAAAAGTGTGAGTGTACTTGAAATTTTTGGATCTAACACATGCAGTCTTTGTTTTCAAGCTACCTAGAATGCACATATTTTTATTGGATATATTTCCCCCCTCAAAACAAATTTTTGATTCTAAGTCTAATCACATAAAAGATGAAAATAAACCACCAAAATTTACTTCACACTAATCCCTATGATTTCAACCCTGAATCAACATGGTTGCCTAAGATAAAGTAATAGGCAATAGTGAAAACTATTCACTTTAGGTGTTGCTATAGGAACTATTTACTTTTTACCATCTTTGGCTCATTTTTTATTTTCACTTACTATTTTGTTTTGAAAAAAATTCCCCAAACCCTAAAAGAATAAATTTGTTAGGTGTTTCTTTTAGCATTTTGTTATCATTTGTCTTTTACACCTTTTGTCATTCTATCGTATATCATCCAGTGTGAGTGCCTTGTTGAATATAAAGAATGTTTAAGGTTTTTTAGCCATCAAACTGCTCATTGTCCTTTAACAAACATATAGAAAAATATATATGAGACAAAATAAAAGATAGCAGTATTAAAAGAGATGTCTTAGGGTCCACAATTAGTATAGCATTTATAATTTTAAATAAAAGATGCATTCATTTCTATTAAAATGTAGAATGTTAATATACATTAAAATACAAGTATGTATTTATTCCTTTTAAATTTTAGAATGTTAATTTAGCTTTGACTTTGAAATTGAAACTCTTAGCTATTTTCCTTTAGAAATTTTATTATTCTTGGATATCATTATACTTTCTCCCTTTTCATCTATGTGCAACAACTTCTATTGACTTTGTGCTTGTAAAACTTGTATGATATTTCATTTGTTGAAATCCAAACAAATTGACACATTTGACAATCTAGTTTGTCAATCCTTTAGCATTTACCCTTCCAATAAAGGTAGAAACTTACTATGCTGCTTGTTTTTTTCCAAATGGCTTATCAATTGGTCTCATGTATTACAGAAATATATGCAAACAAAATAGACCATATATTTCTCTACTTGATCTTCCACACTCTTGGGTGTGTTACGAAAACTTGGGTCATGTCAAGAAATGTGACACATGTACCTTTTCCCTTTGATAGTTTACATTCACTCCAAGATTGGAATAAGCATTTGCAAATTCCCTTTTCGCCTTTTTCAAAATAGTCAATAATTTTATGCTACACAAACACAAGAAAAGACCATGCTATACTAAATTTAATGTAATAGATTTGTCAGCATATTCTTTTTCTATATATAGATAGCATGCACATTTACTTTATATGTAATGATTTAACATGTTCATGTCATACTAAGTGATGTCATATTATTTACATCTATGTTGTTAACTTTGTTACAATTTTATTACTGTTTGCATAGCTTTTATTATAAATGGTATTTACTTATGAGTTTGTTTTGCTCATTAACCACACATAGGTATAAATTCAATAGTTATAAGTTAGTATACAACAACATCAAGCAATTATGTTTCCCCACCATTTTGCATTCATTATTTACTACTTATATAATCTTTTACTTAACTCATCTCAAGAGATGGCTAATACACCAAATACTAAGCACACACTCTATGTCCCTGTGGTTTCCCACCCCATGGTGGTAGATTCCTATGCATCTTTCAATAGACTAGACAACCTTGGAATTGATGCCGTACATCTTGTTGCTACTATCACAAACAATTTCCACAACATTATCCATAAATTCAAAGATGTATGCCAAACAACGCCTTCGGTAGAAGATTTGGACATTGAACAACTTCAAGAGATAAGTATATCATTCCAAAAGAGTTGCACTAAATTGGAGGGCCTTTGCACTTTCCTTAGTGAAATCTATTATGATCACTAGTACCAAAATGATGGAACGTCCTCTTTAGTACACACATATGGATTTACCTGCAAAATATGTGATTGTTTATTTTAATTTATTGTTATGTAACCTTTATACAAATCACTATGTTTATAGTCTTAGGTCAATGGATAGGCCTATATTTTGATACTATGTAGCTTGCATATACATATCCATGTACATAATATGTGAACACTTACCTATACTTATCACTATGTAACTGTCGTACACCTTACTATGTTCATAATCTAACGTGACTAGCGAGGTCTCTACTTTGATGCTATGTAATACATAAGAAAAATCTTTTAAAATTACTTGCACTCTGATGAGTCCAAATAATGGCTCAATTTTGATAGGGTTTATCATATATTTGATGTTTTTACTGTGGACTTTAGCACCTAGTTATTGACACTCTCTATGTTATTTCCTTAAATTTATGAACTTTGGGCATGAACTTACTCCTGTAACCTTTGATGATATTTAACCTGTTATGTGATATATCTATATTAGTTTTGCATGTGATTGAATGAATATTATTCTAAGTGTTGGGAATATGATGCCATTTAATTGCAATCCTAAACATTATTTCATGTATCTCATAAGTCCTTGGAAAGTGTTCCCCAAACACTAGGATTAGAAAGAGATTAAATTCAAATGAAATGAACATGTAAATTGACATTTTTAATTAATTCTAAATGATAGGAACATGTGGGGACGCCCATGAAGAGATCCTACAAAATAAGAGCACATGGGGCACCCACATGGAAGGTGGAACTCACCTTGAGTTAAGTTAACTGTTTGGAGTAAAAGATAACACTTCAATAATGCATGTAGAGATCCTAGAAGTAAGGGATTGATGTTTACATGCATGGAGTTCAGTTTAGTTTAGTTCAGATCAGTTCAGTTCAGTTCAGTTTAGTTCAGTTGCATGTAGTTAGTTTCAGTTGAATGCTAGTTGAATTTAGTTGACTTGGAATGCATGACTAATGACTTGAGTTGCATGACAGATAACAAGTGACTACTTTCAGTTAATGGGGGATGATCAATCATGCATGATATTTGCATGAATGGTGGAGAGATATGTTTCAGTTAATAAAGATTGACTTGGACCCACCTTGGCTGCCCAAGTTGGCATCTTGGAGTTAACACTTTTTCATGACAAGATATTTTATAAGGCTGTGTTAAGTGGGACCATTCTTGGGTGCCAACTTTGAGGATAAGCTTAGAAGATATCTTCAAAATCAATGTTGAGTTATGACTTCAGTTTGGGACGCCCAAATGGATGAAGAACTTGTTTTGACATTGTTCTTCACTGTAGAACTCTACTTGTAAAGAATAGGCGTGGGTTTTGTGAGATAAGCATTGTGTTTTGTAATTGTAAACTCTTTGGAGTTTACAAGGCTCATTATTGTCTATTTATTGCAGCAAGTTGAAGATATTTTATTAGATTTTATTGCAGGTTGTGAAGAAGAATTGTTGAAGGAAAAAGAAGCATCTCAAGCAAGGATTGGAATTATTGTAATCTTATTCTGAGATTAAATAATACATTGATTCTTGGTGGAGTTTTTTTCCAAAAGGGTTTCTCCACGGTATATGTTGTGTAACTTCTTTCTTCCGGTCTTATTCTTCTACAATCTTTTGTCTACTTCTACAAATGGTAAAATGAATTAAACAAATAATCATCCACAAAGAAATTGTAACAAAGAACACTTAATTAGATCTACAATATAACAGTTTTACAAGTTTTAAAGCTACATAATTACCTCCATTTTCAACACTAAGGTGATTATGGATATAGAATTGTTTTGTGCATGCTAATGTCATTAGGCAGGTTCACATTAAGATGCAGATATAAATGAAACTTGCAAGGTGGAAGGAGCTCATGCCAGCTGGTTGGTTGCTAAAGAAGTCAAGGAGATGGTCATTAAAGAGGTCAATGGAGGGAAAACTTCCAATCGAGGGAAACTTTCAGCTCATGTGGAAGTTGTAACTTACATTTAAATGATCATGTATGTTAGTTGAGTAGATTTAGGAGGTGTTGTTATGATGGATCCTTGTTAAGGCAAGATCGGTTTGACTAAAGTCTTGTGCATGCATAACTTCCTTCCTCTTTTTCATGCTTTCAATAAATGGCATCCTCCTAGTTTTTTGTAGTTGACCACCCAGTTAGTTAGGGCTAGTTAGAAGCTTTTCTCCTATAAATAATGGTTGGATGTCCCTCTTCACAAGGTTCGATGTTCTAATATTGTACTAGCATTTTCAGTTTCAAGTAATACAGTCATGTTGTTGATATGATGTAATCATGTTTTCAATGAATAAAATGACATTTTGATTTGTTGCATCTAAATTAGCTTAGGGAAGACTCATTCAAGGGGGTCCACTTGGTGAGAATTCCATCCATTTAGCTTAGTAGTTACTTTTGTGTTTAGTAATTAGTTACGGTCTTAGCAACTGTCTATTCCTACAACCATTGGAACTATGTTTTGTGACTATTCCTGCAACCAAGGCAGATAGAGTAACTTCCTATCTGTTTGCTGAGATTTATGTTTCTATCATCCATTTCAGTTTAGTTGTTGATGTTCAGTTTAATTGTTGATTCATGGTCAGTACTTATGCTAATTCATTTTAAGAATTTTATTTTCAGTACTATTTCCTTTCTAGTTATAGGATAAGGATGACTATAGTTGAATCCTAGTGCACATACAGTGCTGACCCATTTCAAGTTCACGTCCCTGGGTTGACAATGAAATGAACCTTCATGATGAGCAAGATAACTACTTGGTGCAAATATCTAATCTCTAAGTTACAGATTTAAGGGCTTAGTTCTTGAACCATTAGAGGAGGCCAACATTTTTGGCGCTGTTGTTGGGGATGGTGTCAAACTAGGAAGTTCTTTGAGTCGTTTCCAGTTTCTTTCTTGTTTAGTATCTTTGAAGTTTGTTCTTAACATACCCTTCATTTGGTAAAAGTAATGATTTTCTATTCTTTCACCAATTCTTTGTGTGAGTTGGTTGATACTGAGTTAATACCGCATGCATAGAGGCAGGAGAAGAGATGCTCATGGGAGATTCCTTCCTAGTGACCCTAATCCTGATAACCAGCTAGTTAAGTTTCAAAATATTCCAAGAGACGAAGAAGAGGAGGAGGAAAATCCTTTTTCTAATGAATTTCCCAATTTGACCAGTTCTGAAACTTCCTTTGAAGAGCAAGCTGCCCAAAACCTGATTGAGAATCCATTTGCTTTGGCACTCCATCAAGCAGATATGGCTGGTCAAAATCCAAATAGACCTAACCAACCATCTTTTTCATTTCCTATCACTCACCAGAATGAAGTTGACAACCTCAAGAACATCCCTACTTCAGTTCTTCCTAAATTCTATGGGCTTGTAATAGAGGAACTTGACACTTTCTTGTTTGAGTTTGATATCCTCTGTAGAAGCTATGATTATACTACTGATGCTCATAGGCTTAAATTATTTCCTACTACCTTGAAAGAGGTTGCATTAAGATGGTTTATGGGCCTAGGTAGGAATATTGTAGAGACTTGGGATGATATGAAAATAAAGTTTCTTGAGAAGTATAAAGAATATTATAGGGGCAGTGATATGAGAGGAGATGATATCTTCAAGATGCAGTAGAAGGAAGATGAAAGTTTGGAGGACTATATTTCAAGGTTCATGTTTTTCCTGCAAAAATCTCCACATCATGCACTCAATGAAGAGTCTCAAAAGTTTCTCTTCCTTAAGGGGATCAATGAAACTTGCATTGATGCTATGGACCTGATAGGAGGAGGAGATATCACCCAAGTTCCCTGGGATGATATTAAGAAGATATGTTAGAATTACTCCTGGGAAGCTCTGAAGAAAGCAAGAGGCTACCAATCTTCTATGGGTAATCCTCCACTAATGGAGTTTCAAGGATGGAAATCACTCATTTGCTGGCAGATTTCAAGCAGGATATCATAAACAATATGGCGACTCAACTAGATACACTTCAAGAAAGAAGAAACAAGAGGAGGCATAAGCAATGTTGGCAGAATTTTGTCCTCATTGCAGGCAAAAGAAGGACTATAGATGCAAAATGGTAGCCAACATTGACAGCAAGAAAATTCCACCAAAATTCAGGCTAGTTCAGGTTGATGATGATCAGGTTTTCTACATTGCACAAAGAAGACCATGGGCTCCAAGACAAGGTATGCCACCGGATCTATTATCTTTTAGTGGACCTTATTTGAATTCTTATGCATCTGGTAATCAATGGTGACCCCCATACCCATCAAAATTTGGATGCTATCCACCTCATCCTTGGAGAAATCCTCCAAATACTTGTCCTAATTACAAAAACTCTCCACCTCAGCGGTAGCAATTCCAAGGGAATTGGTAACAACCTCCAGGAAATTGACAACAGACATCCCAATGGAGGGGAGGACAACATTGGCCAAACCAAGAAACCAATTACATGCAACCACCTACACGGCCTCAACAACCTACCATAATGCCTCCTCCTACTAGCTCAAACTCTAGCACACCTAGACCGACTCAGTTGCCAGCTCAACCCACACCTAACCCAAATAAATAACCACAACAACAACCAATATACTCTACATATCCCAATCAATTTCCTTCATATATTGTGAGTGTGAGTGTGAGTCACTTTCATCTGTGTTCAGGAACCACTTTGCCATCTCCTTCCACTACTATTATAACAGAGCTTCCTGTGGAAGAAGAAGAGCATCATAATCTATCTGATATCCCTGCTCAGTCAAGTGTGCCCAAGAATCCTGAACCAGTTCAACAGTTTGATCAAGACCCATCATTTCCTCAAAGGTTAGAAGTTGTTTAACAAAAGGAGGAAAAGGAAGAAACAACCTTTGATATTCTGGATTAGTTGAAACACATGTGTGTCAAGATACCTTTGTTTCAGGCCATAAAAGATGTCCCCATATATAGCAAGGAAATTAAGGAAGCATGTCTCAAAAATCCAGGGAGGAAAAAGGACCCCACTACCGTCCATGTGGTGGGGCAGTTGGCAGATATCATGCTTGGAAAAGTCATTGTTCCTAAATATATTGACCTAGGTAGTCTTGTAGTTGGAGTCATTATAAATGGGATCCAAGTAAAGAATGCTCTAATAGACTTGGGAGCAGTTATCAATGTGATGACTAAGGATATCCTGCAACAACTGAATGTTGCAAATATGAGACCTACTCCTACTATCCTGTAGCTTGCTGACAATTCCATTGTCAAACCAGATGATATAGTAGAAGACCTTGTTGTTACTCTAGACTCTTGGGAATATCCAACAGATTTCATGATCATTTCCCCTAAAGCTACATTAGGAGGGTATCCCATTATTCTAGGTAGATATCAGATGCTTGCATTGGATGTCGGTCAGGGGACATGACTATTTCTGATGGGAGAAGTACTAAAAAGCTTGTCCTCTATCCTCCTGCTCAACCATCCCATGATATGGACAACCCCATATGGCCACATATTGGAGAAGAGGCCAAGGAGATCAATTCAGTGGCACAACTCATGATGATAGGCATAAGTCCTTTTATGCAACTTCAGGAAGAAGATGAAGTATTATCCCATATAATTCAGAACCATTGTGAAGTGCACGAAGAATTTCCCACTCATGAATCAAGTTTTGCATATCCATTGTAGACACTTTTGCCCACTTCTCCTACATTTGGATTTCCTACAGCAACAGATATGCTTCATACATTGTTACCACATGAACTAAAAATGCCAAGCATTAGTGAAACAACCATAATTGAGTTGACCACAGAAGTACAAGTTTTAGAGGGGAAACATTTGAATATTAACAGTAAGTTGAGTCAAGAGCAGTAGTTGTCCCTGACAAACCTATTGAGGATACATCGACATACATTTGCATGGGATTACCATGACATGAAAGGCTTAAATCCCAAGCTCTACACTCACGGGATCTACATTAGAGATATCTACACACCAGTAAGGCAACCACAAAGGAGAATAAACCCTACACTGAGGGAGATTGTGAAAGGGGAACTACAAAAGTTATTGGATGCAAGATTTATCTACCCTATCTCAGACAACCAATGGGTTTCCCCTTTGGTAATTGTGCCTAAGAAGGGAGGTAAATGGAGAGTTTGTGTTGACTATAGAGAACTAAACTCTGCCACCAAAAAGGATCATTTTCCCCTTTTATAGACCAAGTATTGGATTCACTTGCAGGTAAATAGTATTTTTCCTTCCTAGATGGATTCAGTGGTTATAATTAGATGCAAATTGCACCTGAAGATCAGGAAAAGACAACTTTTACCTGTCCTTGGGGGACTTATGCCTATTCAATACTCCCATTTTGTTTATGTAATGCACCTGCAACCTTTCAAATAGCAGTTATTAGTATATTCTCAGATATTTCACATGATTGTATGGATATCTACATGGATGATTTTACTACTTATGGTCCTAATTTTGCAGAAGCATTAGAAAACCTAAGAAAGGTTTTGCAGCGATGTGAAGACCATAATTTGTCCTTGAACAGTGAGAAATGCTTTATGATGATGCAAGAAGGAGTAGTCCTTGGTCATTACATCTCTCAAAAAGGAATTCAAGTGGACCTGACCAAGATTGAGGTGATTACCAATCTTCCTATTCCTATCAAGCAAAAAGATGTTAGAAGTTTCCTGGGACATGTAGGATACTATAGGCGCTTCATAAAAGATTTTAGTAAAATGACAACACTTTATAATCATTTAACTAAGAATGTTGAGTTCTGTTGTGCAGTTTTTGCACACACGCCCCACTGAAAGCAGGGACCCTCTTTTCCTTTCGCTCTTGTGCTTTTGGCCCCTTTGATTTTGAGGATTTGTATTACCTTGGCATGAGCTTAGAATATTCATCTTGCTTGCCTTAGTGTTTTCCCCAAGTTACACTTTGAAAATCTTAAGTTTTGGGCAAAATCCAGGTTTTTGCACTGGTTCGAGATTTTCCGGTCCATCCGGATTTTCCCGGATTTCATCCAAACTCTGGCAAGTCAGTTTTAACACTACTATTCGGGAATTTTTGGTCTTCGCGGAATTCCGCTTGGGCCGGATTTTTCTAAAATTTTGTCGTCCTATCGGGTTTTCGAATTTTTTTGTACAAATTGCATTTGGTTGATCTTTGGAAATTTTCTTGTTGTTGTGCTTTGATGGGATTTCCTGCTTGGAATCTGAATTCCTGTGTGTTTGGGCATTTCATGGCTTGCTCTATGCGTTCATGGTTAAAATTTGGGGTTTCGACTTTGGAACCATCGCAAATACCGATCAAATTGCCCCTGAGTGAATTATGAGTCTAGATCCATTAATGAATGATTTTTCTTTTGAACCTGGGTCCTCAAATTTGTGATCTTCGATCAATTTGAGCGAAATTGTGTGAAAGGCTGTGAAATCTGGGTTTTCCCTCAATTTCAGGATTTTCCTGTTCCTTCGGATTTTCCCGATTTTCTTGACTACTGCATTTTCCTGAAAATCCAAAGTTTTGCCTGCTTCACGGATTTCCGCTCCCTCCGAATTTTCCCAAAATCCTGTTGCCCCTTCATTTTCTGGATTTTTTGACTGTTGATTATTTTCGCCAGAATCCGCCTGGTCCGAATTTTCGCGAAAATCCCTTCTGGCCTAGATTCCACGGAGGGGTGAAAATCCTGAACTGTGTAGAAATTTTGCATTAACGATTTTTCGTGGGATTTCAATATTTGTTTGAATTTTGAGTATATTATTGGTGACGTGTTAATCTTGATCCTCATGTTTATTGATGTTGGTTTTTACTGAATGCGGGTTGGGTTTAATTCGATTGAAGGAGGATTTAAGGCATTTATTAATTCACCTATGGCTGACCTAGAGGGTATTTTCCTCAAGATACCAGATAAATTAAGACAGGGATGAAGGGGCCAGTTAATGATCGATTGCATTGGGAATTGTGCTTCACATGCATTGGGTCAGGTTATATTTTAAATCCCAGGCCGACCTGGATGAGTCACATGTATTTAATGCATATCTTATCTTATTTCAATTTTCTCTTGGCCGACCTGTCTGGGCTATTTTATTATTGTAAAATCTATATTGGGCCGACATGTTCTGGGGTTTTCTATAAATATGGCATTTCGCCTCATTTGTAAAGGGGGGATTATTAGTAGAAGTCGTTGAGGATAGTTCTTGGAAGCAATTAGGGTAGTAAAGTAAGAATTAGGGTTAGGAGTTAGTCGATTCTGGAGCAAGTGTTGTAACAGAACATTAGAATTGTTGTTGAAATTTGGTGATTTAATACAATTGCAGACATTGTGATTTTATGATGATCTCTTTTGTGTTGACTTATCTTGCATGGTTCTTATGATTCTATCTTTCAAATTGCTCAAGGTTATTAGATTTAGATTTAGATCTGATTCAATGATGTTCATGATTTAATGTTTGAAGTGTTTGCAGCAATCCCCGGTCCATACTTTTTGCAGCTAGCTGATTGTTAGTTGCTATGCAAACTTAGCCTAGACTTTATATTCATTGTGCTTAGTTCAATTATGGAGATTTATTCATTTCAATTGCAATTGGGTTGTCTTGGATAAATGTTCATGATCTGAAAATCTTAATACCTTAGAAGATTGCACTGTTTCTGTGAGATTGTAGATTTATCTTGGTCAAGCAGGAATTAGTTTATGAGGGATTGGTCCATTTCAAGTATTTCATCATTTGCATTGTTAATCTTAGTAGTAGTTAAATTTAGATATCTCTCTGAAACCCTAACCTTTTGTTATTTCTTTATTATTTGGATTAGATTTGGGATTGAAGTATCATTACATTGTCGGATCTAATAAATTGGAGATTCAGTCTTTGCTTGTAGTAAGGTCCTTTTGTGATTACCAACATTTTCACATATTATCTGAGTTGTTTATGCATTGTCAAGACCTGACATTAGAGACCTTAGGGTTATCTCTTGAGGCTTGCTGATAGAGATTTACCTTTCAAGAGAGATAGGATTTCATATTCTGTCTGAGTTGTTGTGCATAAAACATCATCAACAGATTGGCGCTAGAAGGAGGGCCTAAATGAGCAAGCTGGATCAATTTTTGTCTACCATCTCTCCTGAAAGATTCAGAAGAAGAACCAGATCTACTCCAAGAGAAGAGGAATTTCAAGAATTGAAAGCCCCTACTAGGTCAAGAAGGACCAGTAGAAGGGAAGAATCATCATCCACCCCGCCACTTCCATCATCCCCATCATCCCCATGTTCATCAAGTTCGTCTAATTCTGAGTCTGAGGACATCCCCATTCCACAACCTCAGCCAATCATAAATCAGCCATTACCACCCCCACCTCCACTAATGGCTTTCCTAGCTAATAACCCATCTCCCTTATCTTTCAACTTGCTTCAGCTGGAGACTGTGTTTTTACAGAAATTTCAGATCCCAATCAGTGCTAATGAGTTACTTTTGCAATTTACTAGAATCAAGAGGGAGGCAAATGAACCAATAGTGACTTTCAATAATAGATTTCATAGGGCTTATGCTAGGCTGCAATCCCCTTATGTTGTAGATGATGCCTCTGCTAGGGAGGTTTATTATGAAGCTTTGGATAGTTTAACATCTACTTTCATCAAATGGAAAGCAAACCCTCCTGGTAGCTTATTTGAGGCTTATGATGTGGCTGTTAAAGCAAGTACAAATTTGAAACAACACTTGTCTGGACCCTTGGCTAATCAAACACCTATGATGAGTCTAGTCCCTCAATCACCCTTGGTTTCACACCCAGGTCATCTCTATCAAGCTACATTCATGCCAAATTACCATCCAAATATGAACCAACCTACATTCTTTCATCAGCAAGCTAGTGTACCCAGTTACTTGCAGAGCTCTGATATATTTAATCAATCTTTGAACCATGGGTCACATGATGTTTATATGCAAAATTCAGCTAGTATTGTTCCTCCATCAAATAGTGCAGACAAGGAGAGGTTGGATGCACTCATGTAACTAGTTGAGAAGCTAAACACTGAAGTCACCTACCTAAGGCATCAGAATAGTCAATCCCAGGCGGCCCAAAGGGAGATTCAGTCCAATTATGATCAAAGCAACAGGGATATGATGTAGGCTCAAGGGCAGAATTTTGACAGAGAACAACATCTTGATAGAGATCATGGAAGGCAGCCACCACTTCAGAATAATGGAGAAGCCTTAACCTCTCTGGATCAGCCGAACAATCAGGAGAAATCTAGTGGAGTCTATATGGAAAAAATAGCTCTTTCAGGATGGTGTAGGCTTCATAACACTACTCAACATTCTAAATCAAACTATCAAGAATTCTAGACTGTTGCATCTATTTTCCAACAGAAGGTTCAACATGCCAGCAACAGTTCGAGTGGGCTGGAGATAGTACCATCTAATCCTTATGACATATCAGTCATGGTGGTGAATCATGTCCCATTTCCAAGAAGTGAAGAAAATGAACCAGAAGAACATGATAAAGGTGTTGAAACAGGGTATGTATACAATGGAGAATCTATAGCTCAACCTTTTGGAGGTAATGAGGAGAATGACAATGGTCTACTAGATGAAGAAGAGTCTATAATTGAAGAGGTTCAAGCAATCCATCATGTGTCTACTTAATAGTCCATAAATGGAGGACGGTCTAATGCTAATAAAGGAGGAAGTGTTGAAAGTAACAGGGATGAATTGATAGTTAGCTCCAAGGACAACTGTTCTACCATGACTGCAGAGCAAATAGGGAAGTATGTGGTCAAAGAACTCAATAAATTCAAAGTCAACCTCTCTGCTCATGAATTGTTAAGGGATCCTACCATTAGGGATGCAATACTAGGGTCTCTTGAAAAGGATTTGCTTTCTAAACAACAGGGTGCTTCAGGCCATGTTGATACAAATACGTTTAAGGAGATATTCCTCTCTGAAACAAGCTTGGGAAATTATGTACTGACAGTTGACCCTCAAGGATGGGAGACTAAGGAGATCCTCATGTTACATGATATGCCTATCCATAAATCTGATAGTGTTGAAGCTTTGGTAGAATCAACAGAGGAGGTACAAGAGCAAGTATGGTTGTCGGATCATACAGAGGATATATATCAAATTACAGAGAGTAGGCTTCCTCCAATGAAGGAATTTCAACAAGCTATTGGTGAACGTCTAGTAGAAGAGTCAATTGGCATTGGATCAGAGAAGGTCATGGCAGTTAATGTTGAGCAGTCTTGGAGGAGGTTGAGCTTTTGATTGAGGAGCCTCAACAGCTTGTTAATGAATGTCCCCTGGAGCAAATTGTGGGATCTGATATTGTCAGTAAAGAAGTTGCTTTTCCTAAGGGTTACAGTTGCAATCCAGAACCAGAGCCAATTCCAACAGAGGAAGAATTCAAGGAGTTCTCTCATTTATCAAATTATGCTTTTCCTCTGTCTGTTGTTGAATTAAGCACTGAAAATTTATGAACTTTATGCATCAATGGCGTAAGAGGGATATTGCATCATCAATTGAGATCTCCTGATAACATAGATATCAACTTTTTACAAGTGCAGGATGCTGGATACCACATTCAGTCTACAATAGTACAAAATCAGGTTGTTTCTTTCCTTGCAAACAATTCTAAAACTTATCAATTTGACTATGGTAATTTAGGGAAGACAACTTGCATATGGAATGATCATGGTTTCAATGAATTGCCTCAATTATTGATTGTTCTTGATTATGAGGTTGAATTTGAATGCTTCCTTTTTGAGGTTTATTTTGCTGAGTATAAAGATAAATTTGCATTTTTGAGGACTGTTACCATTACCTTGTTACTTGTTCATGCATTGATGAACCATATGGGGGTGGGTCTCAGTTCACCTTGTCTTATGATGAGTTGTTATGAGTCTTTTGTACATAGTTAGGATAGATTGCTTTAGAATTAGTTTGCTTTGGTTAGTTTAGGTTTTCTTTGGGTATTGTTTTGGTTGTTGCTTTGCTTCTCTGGCTTGGGTCTTCTGCTTTCTGGTTGGGGAAGTGTCCTACTTGCACAACAAATATTCTTTTGTCTGGGATTGTTTTGAGTATTTCCTTGATGAACTTTTATCATATATCTTTAATGGATGGTTGAGATCTTTGTTATCATCATGCAGTCTAAATGTTTGATTTAAGGAGGATGGGTCACTGGTTTGATTTGAATTTGAAGTATTCTGAAATCTTATATCTCTTATACATCTTAAAAAATCTTGAGGTTGCAGTAGGGTCCTTGTGAGGTCATGGTAGGTGAAAAATCTTACTTCTGATTCAGCGCCACTGTGGTTCTCAGCCTTGAGTGTGAACTTCATTGTTCACAGGTTGAAATGAAAAAGTGAAAAGAAAAGAAAAGTGAAATATTGAGAATCAAAAGAATGAATTCAACTTATTAGGGATATCCGAATATCTCTACCGAGACTATAGACGCCTGGCTGGTAGTAGAGCTATGTTCGGGAGGGTCACAGCGATAACCTCGTCGGGGCTATGGACGCCTGACTGGCAGCGAGGCTCTATCCAGGTTGCTTTTGAAGTTAGAATCTTTACGTAGCCTATCTTGACTGAGCTTGGTTTCTGCAGTAGCCCAAGGAAGGAAATGAACTCATTTGCACACACTTGGATTTTTAGTCTATGGAAGGTTTAGTTTGCCTTTGGTTCTAATTTTCTTTCATCTTGCATTTTGGTTTGTTTGTCTAATAGTGCGATTGAAACCAGATATTTTGGGTTCTTGATTCTTGTTCGTCATCAAATGCTCTGGAGCATTTCCCAGCAGAGTCGCCATTTGTAGTGCAGTTTTTGCACACACGCCCCATTGAAAGCAGGGACCCTCTTTTCCTTTCGCTCTTGTGCTTTTGGCCCCTTTGATTTTGAGGATTTGTATTACCTTGGCATGAGCTTAGAATATTCATCTTGCTTGCCTTAGTGTTCTCCCCAAGTTACACTTTGAAAATCTTATGTTCTGGGTGAAATCCGGGTTTTTGCATTGGTTTGGGATTTTCCTGTCCATCCGGATTTTCTTGGATTTCATCCAAACTCTGACAAGTCGGTTTTAACACTGTTGTTCGAGAATTTTTGGTCTTCGCGGAATTCCGCCTGGGCCAAATTTTTCCAAAATTTCGCTGTCCTGTCGGGTTTCCGGATTTTGTTGTACGAATTGCATTTGGTCGATCTTTGGAAATTTTCTTGTTGTTGTGCTTTGACGGGATTTCCTGCTTGGAGTCTGAATTCCTGTGTGTTTGGGCATTTCGTGGCTTGCTCTGTGCGTTCATGGTTAAAATTTGGGGTTTCGACTTTGGAGCCATCGCCAATACCGATCGAATTGCCCTTGAGTGAATTTTGAGTCTAGATCCATTAATGAACAATTTTGCTTTTGAGCCTGGGTCCTCAAATTTGTGATCTTCGATCAATTTGAGCAAAATTGTGTGAAGGGCTGTGAAATCTAGGTTTTCCCTCAATTTCGGGATTTTCCTGTTCCTCTGGATTTTCCCGATTTTCTTGACTGTTGCATTTTCTCGAAAATCCAAAGTTTTGCCTGCTTCGCGGCTTTCCGCTCCCTCCGGATTTTCCTGAAATCTCGTCACCCCTTCATTTTTTGAATTTTTTGACTGTTGATTATTTTCGCCAGAATCCACTTGGTCCAGATTTTCCCGAAAATCCCTTCTGGCCTGGATTCCGCAGAGGGGTGAAAATCCTGAACTGTGTAGAAATTTTGCATTAACAATTTTTCGCGGGATTTCGATATTTGTTTGAATTTTGAGTATATTATTGGTGACGTGTTAATCTTGATCCTCATGTTTATTGATGTTGGTTTTTGTTGAATGCAGGTTGGGTTTAATTCGATTGAAGGAGGATTTAAGGCATTTATAAATTCACCTGTGGCCAACCTGGAGGGTATTTTCCTCAAGATACTAGATAAATTAAGACAGGGATGAAGGGGCCAGTTAATGATCGATTGCATTGGGAATTGTGCTTTGCATGCATTGGGTCAGGTTATATATTAAATCCCAGGCCGACCTAGATGAGTCCCATGCATTTAATGCATATCTTATCTTATTTCAATTTTCTCTTGGCTGACCTGTCTGGGCTATTTTATTATTGTAAAATCTATATTGGGCCGACATGTTCCGAGGTTTTCTATAAATATGGCATTTCACCTCATTTGTAAAGGGGGGATTATTAGTAGAAGTCGTTGAGGATAGTTCTTGGAAGAAATTAGGGTAGTAAAGTAAGAATTAGGGTTAGGAGTTAGTCGATTCTGGAGCAAGTGTTGTAACAGAACATTAGAATTGTTGTTGAAATTTGGTGATTTAATACAATTGCAGACATTGTGATTTTCTGATGATCTCTTTTGTGTTGACTTATCGTGTATGGTTCTTATGATTCTATCTTTCAAATTGCTCATTGTTATTAGATTTAGATTTAGATCTGATTCAATGATGTTCATGATTTAATGTTTGAAGTGTTTGCAGCAATCCCCGGTCCATACTTTTTGCAGCTAGTTGATTGTTAGTTGCTTTGCAAAGTTAGCCCAGACTTTATATTCATTGTGCTTAGTTCAATTGTGGAGATTTATTTATTTCAATTGCAATTGGGTTGTCTTGGATAAATGTTCATGATCTGAAAATCTTAATACCTTAGAAGATTGCACTATTTCTGTGAGATTGTAGATTTATCTTGGTCAAGCAGGAATTAGTTTATAAGGGATTGGTCCATTTCAAGTATTTAATCATTTGCATTGTTAATCTTAGCAGTAGTTAAATTTAGATCTCTCTAAAACCCTAACCTTTTGTTATTTCTTTATTATTTGGATTAGATTTGGGATTGAAGTATCATTACATTGCCAGATTTGATAAATTGGAGATTCAGTCTTTGCTTGTAGTAAGGTCCCTTTGTGATTACCAACATTTTGACATATTATATGAGTTGTTTATGCATTGTCAAGACCTGACATTAGAGACCTTGGGGTTATCTCTTGAGGCTTGCTGATAGAGATTTACCTTTCAAGAGAGATAGGATTTCATATTCTGTCTAAGTTGTTGTGCAGAAAACATCATCAACAAGTT
Organism: Sequoia sempervirens; assembly: GCA_007258455.2. Classification (NCBI taxonomy): domain Eukaryota; kingdom Viridiplantae; phylum Streptophyta; class Pinopsida; order Cupressales; family Cupressaceae; genus Sequoia; species Sequoia sempervirens. The sequence continues at coordinate 308,022,190 of VDFB02105785.1, read as the reverse complement.
CCAGTGGACAGAGGATTGTGATAAAGCATTATCTGATTTAAAAACAACACTAACCCATGCTCTTGTACTCAAGGGTCCTAATTGGGAACTCCCTTTCCATATTCACACAGATGCATCAAATTATGCTATAGGGTTTGTCTTGGGAAAAAAAGGAGCAATAGAGAATGCAACCTACTTTGTCAGCAAGAACCTATAAGGAGTTGAGTTTAACTACGCAGTGACAGAGAAGGAGATGTTGGCAGTCATTTATGCTCTCAAGAATTTTAGACATTATATCATAGGATATCATATATTTGTCCATACAAACCATGCAGCCATAATATACCTTATGAACAAGCCATTGATTTCAAGTAGATTAGCAAGGTGGTTGTTGTTAATGCAGGAATTTGATATCACCATCACAGACAAATTGGGTAAGGAAAATGTTGTGGCAGACTTTCTCTCCAGATTGACTACATCAGAGGACACTCAAGTCATTGATGACTCCTTTCCTAGTGAACATGTATTCTCCATTAGTGTGCACACACCTTGGTATGCAAATATAGCCAATTATCTGGTTACAGGGATAGTTCCTCCTCATTTCTCTCCAAAAGAGTGAAGGGTTCTCATTGAGAAAACTTTCCCATTCTCATGGATTGTAGGTTGTTTATTCTATATTGGACCAAATCATGTGATGAGAAGATGTGTAAGATAGGATGAAACCTATGATATACTACATGCATGCCATAATGAACCCTATGGAGGGCATTTTTCAACCAAGAGAACAACCATGAAGATTCTCAAGACAAGGTATTATTGGCCTACACTTCATAAGGATGCCAACAAGTACACTAGGAAGTGTGATAGATGTCAAAGGATGGGTTGACTAACTAGATCAGATGAGATGCCTCTATACCCTCAAGTAGTTATCACACCATTTGATAAATGGGGACTTGATTTTGTAGTTCCAATTGATCCACCATCAAATAGAAAATCTTACATCTTGGTTTGTACTGACTATGTGACTAAGTGGGTTGAGGTCGAAGCCAAGTTGCAGAATTCCTCTATGAAGAAATCTTCACACGCTATGGAGTTCCTAGAGAGATAGTCACTGATCAAGGGGCTCAGTTCACATCCACCCTTGTCACAACATTGGTGAATGAGTATAATTCTAGGCATAGAAAATCCACACCTTGTCACCCTCAAGCCAATGGCCAATCTAAGGTAACAAATAGGGAAATAAAATCTATCCTAACTGAAATAGTAGCAATCCACAAAAAAGATTGGGCAAATAGGTTTCCAGAAGTTGTTTGGGCCTATAGAACCACTTGGAAAACCACTTCTGGTTTTACTCCTTTTGAACTATTGTATGGAAAGATAGTAATGATGCCTAAGAGTTTGAACACAAAACTCTTAAAACTGCACTAGACCTTGGAATAGATATATCTGAGGCACAAAAGGATAGGGTAATGCAACTAAATGCCTTAGATGAGATGAGGAAATCGACTCTCCACCATGTTGAGATGGTGTAGAACCAGAGAGCTAGATGGCATGTTAAATACATCAAAGAAAAGAAGTTCTAGCTAGGTGACTAGGCACTTCTTTATGATTCTAGGTATAAGGACAACGTAGGCAAACTGCAAACCAGGTGGTTGGGACCATATGAGGTTGCAAAGGTCTTCTCCAATGGTGTTGTTCAGCTCACAACAATTGATCCTGTCAGGTTCAAGCTTTGGGTCAATGGTCATCATCTCAGGTTATATCATAAACTGGCCTCAAAACAAGAATTCATGCAGTTGTTTGTTGAATACCAGAACTTTGAAGTTCTTACAACTGAAGGAAGCAGACCTAGTGTCCATCCTTCTGACTAGTCAAAGGTACACATGCAATCAAAATAAAGATTTCCACTTCTTGTGGGAATTAACTTCTCCATCAATAAATCTACCTGCCCATTCATCCCCATCCCTTCTCTCTCTTCCATCATTCCACCATCACTTCACTCCATTATCACTTCATTTAATAAGCTCACTCGTACTTTTCTAGTGACTGGTACTTCCTTCCACATTCTTTGCAAAGGACACTCCAAATTTTCAAGTATGTGCATAACAATTTGATGTATCTTAATTATCTTAAATGCATTTGTTTAATTACTATACTTTAATATCGATATTTGACATAGCACATATTATTACTCTACCTTGTCACATCCTAATTACATCCTAGCCTATGTGGAAACATGCTTTAATTTAGGTTGGGGGGAGTGTGAACCCGCATGTCCATGTGTCATACATGTCATTCATGCGCCACCATGGTAACAAATTTGAAATTTGAAATGATATGGTTGAAATGACGTCCTACATGCATGATGTGATACTAAGTCACCGCCAATTTCTTTGATGATATCCCTCCTTTATGTCCTCTTTATTGCCTTATTCATAATCATAATTCCACCAAAAAGGTAAATTGAAGAGTCATATGACATTAGCGTTAGTATTGGTGAGGAGTTGCAAGAAGCAAAAAAGAAATTGGGTTTTCAAAAGAAGGATTGTAGGAAAGAAGTCCTTGCAGAAGTGTTTGCCAGAATGTGAGTAGAAGCAATGGGAGGTCAGCTGATCATAAATGAACCTACTGTTCATTAGGTGATACTATAGGATGCACTCTCTCTGGTCAAATTCAGAAATTGTGGATGGTTATACTCCTTTATGAAACTAGATAATTTCAATGACGACATTGCCTTGGAATTTGCACACTTTCTAATGGTAAGGCAATGGTGAAAGGGCTAGAAGTTATAGTCACTAAAGAGAGGATTGTTGAAGTAACAGGTTAACCTACCCTGTTTCTAAGGATGCTAGATCAACTAGGGCAGAATTCACTGAGCCTAGTGATCCTCCACTTGTTGTAGACAAACAAGGAATAAGGAGAACTTCTTTTCCAAAAAAATGGGAACAAGTTGTCCATATTATCAAATATATTACCTGCGAGGGTTTCCAATCATGTCTCCCTTCTGTACATTTCAAGTGTTTGAATCACATGAGACATGGTAGGAGGATGAATGTGCCAAATGTTTTGTACAACCTTATTGCAATCATGGCTATGGAGACACAAAAAGGTAGGGACAATTTTGTTTCCCATCACTATTTAATTAAATTGCTGGTAGAAAAATCATTGCAAAAAGTGTCCAATATGTCATGAGAAGAATTTTTGAACATTGATGAATTCATATTAGAAAATGTGGGTCCTAGAGGTCAACCCCTAACTTATAGGGTTAGTGGGGAAGAGGGGGTTATTAAAATCATTCCTGGAGCTTCAAATTTTGGGGTAAACCCTAGCACAAACCCTCTTGTAGTAAAACCTGTAGTAGAAATAGGTTCCTTTGAATCAGAGCATTCAGATGAAGATAGTTCATCCTTGGACCCTGATGTCAATATTCTCCCTAAAACTCCAGTTCACACTAGGGCTACCATTCGAAAAGAGGAAGCACAAATGAGAAAAGCAAAAATTTGCAGAGGGAAGGCTAAGAAGCAAAAACCAGGAAAAGTAAAACCTAGCCCTAGGAAGCGGAAAACTGAAGACACTGGTCATCCTACAGCCACAAAAAAAAAAAAAAATCCCACCAAAAAAATCAAAACTAACCGAGTCTGCTACTAGTGTGCCACCAAAAAGGAGCCCAAGACTTAGAAGGACACCTAGGAAGGAGACAAAATCTCCTAAGGGGCGGGTGAATATAAAAGTGGAAGAAGCTCCTGAGGAGCAGGAAAACATAGGGTTGACAAAACTTGCTACTGTTGCAGAGCAAGTTGAAAACTAGGAACCAATGCAAACAGAGCAAATGGAACATCAAGAACTAGTCCTAGAAGAGCAGGATGAACATCAAGAACTGGTGCAAGGAAAAATCCTAGTAGGAAAGCATAAACCTCCTACTTTTTCATGGGCATTAGTAGCCCTAGACCTATGGAAAGAGATGTAGAAGAAAGAGGAAGAATGGAACAAAGAAAAACTCAAGCTGCAGGAAGAAGTCAATAAGAAAAATGCAAAAATTAAGGAGAAGAATGCAGAGATCACTACATTAAAGGAAAAGGTATACGATGTGGTGGATTTAGTACCACAAATGATGGCATGAAGAACTCCCCCATGGGTGTATGCATTGCATTTAAAGGAGCGCCATCTTTCTTTTAAATTGTCAAGGGTCATTTCCAATTTAAACCCTTCCATTGAAACCCCACAGGAGTTTTTCCAAGCTTACCAATCCTCCCCTCTTGAAGTTAAAAATTTGTTGTGTGAATTGTACTTGCATAATTATGTTGTTCCTAACGACAATGACTGGAATCCATTGTTATACATTGGGGATATTCACTTGAGGGCATTCATGTCATGGATTCAAAATGAAATCAGCTAGGGGTAGCAATTCAAAATATACGGAGAAAGAGAACTCCATACCCCCTTATCTCTAAGAGTTGAATCAAGCAATCGTGTAGACATTTACTACACATGGCACAAACTTCTTTATAATCAAGAATACAAAAATAGGATCATGCCTGCTATGGCGGAGGCATACCAAGAATATGAGCAGGTAGCTACTAGTACATGAAAAATAGTATTGGAGTATATATCACAGAGATGGAATAGTTTTCTAGATTAGTTAAAACAAGTTGAACCTCATTCCTTGCAGAATTATTATGCAACATGTAAATGAAGCATTAGATACATACATCTTGGAAGGATGAATCAACACTATTGGCTTCCATTGATATTTCAGCCACCTATTCTATCGTGGCCAGTACCAAACTACATAACTTATCAGTATGATATAGATACAAAGAGGCCAAGGTGGGGCAGGTTGGAAAGCAAGTAGGGGTTCTATTAGGATCCAAACTTAGATACTGTAGAGACTGATCAAGGGCAGACAACAGTTGGTGATTTTAGAGCTTTGGTTAGGCAAAGGAATTAAGTTCTCTTTGTTGGAGGACCAATAGATCATTAAGTTGGGGGGAGATGATGAGTCCAAATAATGGCTTAATTTTGATAGGGTTTATCATATATTTTTTGTTGTTACTGTAGACTTTAGCACTTGGTTATTGACACTCTCTATGTTATTTCCTTAAATTTATGAACTTTGGGCATGAACTTACTCCTGTAACCTTTGATGATATTTAACCTGCTATGTGATATATCTATATTAATTTTACATGTGATTGAATGAATGTTATTCTAAGGTGATTATGGATATACAATTGTTTTGTGCATGCTAATGTCATTATGTAGGTTCACATTAAGATGAAGATATAAATGAAACTTGCAAGGTGGAAGGAGCTCATGCCAGCTGGCTAGTTGCTAAAGAAGTCAAGGAGATGGTCATTAAAGAGGTCAATGGAGGGAAAATTCCAGCTCGTGTGGAAGTTGTAACTTACATTTAAATGATCATGTTTGTTAGTTGAGTAGATTTAGGAGGTGTTGTTATGCCCGATCCTCCTTAAGGAAAGACTGGTTTGACTAAAGTCTTGTGTATGCATAACTTCCTTCCTCTTTTTCATGCTTTTAATAAATGGTGTCCTCCTAGTTTGTTGGAGTTGATCGCCCAATTAGTTAGGGTTAGTTAGAAGCTTTTATCCTATAAATAATGGTTGGATGTCCCTCTTCACAAGGTTGGATTGTCTAATATTGTACTGGCAATTTTTCAGTTTCAAGTAATACAATCATGTTTATGATATGATGTAATCATGTTTTCAATGAATAAAATGACATTTTGATTTGTTGCATTTGAGTTAGATTAGGGAAGACTCATTCAAGGGGTCCCACTTGGTGAGAATTCCATCCATTTAGCTTAGTAGTTACTTTTTTGTTCAGTAATTAGTTACGGTCTTAGTAGTTGTTTGTTCCTGCGGCCATTGGAACTCTATTTTGTGACTGTTCTTGCAACCAAGGCAGACAGAGTAACCTCCTATCTGTTTGTTGATATTTTTGTTTCTATCATGCATTTCAGTTCAATTGTTGATGTTCAATTTAGTTTTTGATTCATGCTTAGTACTTATGCTAATTCCTTTTAAGCATTTTCTTTTCAGTATTGTTTCCTTTCTAGTTATAGGATAAGGATGACTATAGTTGAATCCTAGTGCACATACAGTGTTGACCCATTTCAAATTCACGTCCTTGGGTTGAAAATGAAATGAACCTTCATGATGAGCAAGATAACTACTTAGTGTGGATATCTAATCTCTAAGTTATAGATTGAAGGGTTCAATTTATAGATTGAAGGGCTTAGTTATTGAACCATTAGAGGAGGCCAACACACTCTTCCAATTTATACTTGCATATCCTTTAAATTTAATGCTATGATATTGGAATTAGTCTATACTTTTATGCTCTTCAAATTTATACTTGTATATGCTTTCAATTAAATATTATGTTGTTACAATTCGTTGAGTATTTTATCATAGTTCACAACTTTCTTGTTAATATGGATAATTAGCAACATTCGATGCTTATTTATGCTTCCAAAATAACAAACAAAAGAGTGACACAATCCTTGTAATCTAAATTTATGGTAAACAATGTTTTTTTTACATTCTTTTATAATGATATATTTAGGCATTGCTTTTTTCTTCTAAACATACTAAACTACCACTTTCTTACAATATGTTGCCTTTATAACTCAAATAACCTACACATGGAAGAAGTCCCAAAACATCCACCTTCTTTTCCCCCAACCACAAGTAATTCATTTATTTTTTAATACCTGTGTAAGATATTTTAATTTCACTCGTACGAAAGGTTGTACAGACTATTTTGCACTTCAAAATTACTAGTGTAATGTTCCTTCAATACCTAAATTCCATACCCTCACTTTTCTTGCAGGTCAATCACTTCCAATGTCTTCCAACATCATCATGTCACCATTAACTACAAATGTCATTGTTGACATTCTTTCAAGCATGCCTAATGTAGATCCCTTTTTACAAGTTGCATCTTTTGACTCCATTGAACAACCTCGAACTACGCTTGTCAAGTATCATATACAAATGTCTAATGGTACACACGCACATCCTGCATTGATACCCACCAAATTCAATGAGCTTGTCTTAGAGGAGGCTTCAGTCAAAGGTTCCATCGTCCACCTCCAAGAATATGTTTGTAGAAAATTCCACAAATTCACGTACATGCATACTTGCCTTATATTGTTTAGTTTTTTTTTTTTAAGCATCTACATTTCATTCACTTTCAAATTATCCTTCATTGAAGGGCTATCATAATTCATATCTTGGAAATAATATCAAATACTACATCAATTATTGGAACTCCAATTGTTATTCTTCAAGCTATAATCTCTATGCCCTCTAGCAGCTCTCAAGAGCCATTGGCCACCCCTCAAGCTACCAACCCTCCACTCGATGAACCTACAACATCAATGGAACAACCTGTGCTCTTTCCCTATTCAAACCAAATCCCATTGCAACCTTAACCCCATACCATAAGCATTGGTCCATTGAGGGTCGTGCATTGACTAAAATTCCAATTCATGAGTATAAAAATGTTAGTCACGATGGGAAAGTTGTTGGGATTGATTTCGTAGATAAAGTAGGGTCTGAAATACATGTTACCTTCTTTAATGAACTTGTATATAGGTTCTACCATGTTATAAACTCCAATAGTATTTATATCATCTCAAATGGTTGCATCAAAGTCACAAATATAAAATATAGTAGCAACACAAAACCTTATGAACATGTCTCATCAACCATAACTCCATCCACCTAGATAGACTCCACTATACCCATGCACAACTTTCATATCAAAAGCATTGACTCATTAATGTCATTACTTATTAATTCCCTTGTAAATGTCATTGGCATTCTTTTATTTGTCTCCCTTTGCATCAACCATACATAAGAGAGATGACACCAAAATAGTAAAGTGTACAACTACAATCATGGACATGTCAAGCCATACCATTGATATTACACTTTGGGGTAGCCATTTCCAAATTACTAGGAAACAAATCTCTGACCTTCCCCTACAACCCAACCTACCAATTATTTTGATAAAAAGTGGACGTATAACATTCTGGTCTGGAAAATCTATAGATATTATCTTTCCAACTACCATTGTAATCAATCCTAACTTGGTTGAAGCCTCAACATTACAAACATGGTATGCCACTACAGGGATATCCCAACCATGCCTTCCCCTCTCAAAGAGCCATATTTCCACCCACAAATTTGAAAATCCAATTCATATTTCATCTATTCCAAAACCAAGCTCTCTTGAGTAACAAAACGTTTGTGTAAAGAAAATATCACAAAACTCCACTTAGATAACTTCTACTACCTTTCTTGCCCTCACTTGGTGGAAAGAAAAAAATGTAAGAAAAAGGTTCTCTAAATTTCCCCCAGTGCATTTAAATTCCCTAAGTGTTCTTTGGACATTCCTAGATGTGATTTTAGCTACATGCTCAAGATGGACTTGCAAGATGGTACAACTCATCTTCTTAATGTTACTACATTTAAAGAACCAACAACTATGTTGTTAGGTGTTTGCACTGAATATTTTCAACTCCTAGTAGAGCCTAATGTTGCCAGCCACATTTTAGACACAGTTTTCAACTGCCAGTTTCTACCCTCTCTTACCATCCAAACAAATACTTTTGATGGGCATGAAGCACAAATCATTTTCACTACAGCTATTAACCGTGCTTAACTTTTATATTGCAATCTTGATAAGTACACTTTTAATTTCATGTGCAATTGTGCATAGTTGTAAGCACGAGGAACAGTAACAAAACATATATACATATTTGTATTTAACAAAAAAATGAAAAATTATTGCTATGTTACTTGCTTTATTTGCACATACTGTTATTTCATAAGCTTTTCCATTCTTTATTTTCAAATCATGCTATTGCATAAACATCTCTATAATTTATTTACATGCCCTTTTGCATTAAATCACACACCTACTTACAATATATGACCATCAATATTGTATGGTTTCCCTTTCTAAAGAATTATACTTCTAATTCTATTATATGGTACTTCCATTTGTGTTGCAAAACATTCTCAATATGTACAATTTTTATATCCATTTCAAATTTCAAATATGAAAAGTTGAATAACCTGAAATAAACACATACACACACAAGCATATATATTTGTCAAAAAAAAATTGTTGCTTTTCCTACGTTCCATTTTTATTTCTGGATCATGTTGTTTCCTAAGACTCTCAATGCTTTATTTCCACACGATGTTATTTCCTACTGCTCTTTGTATTTAGTTTACATGTTATTTTGAATTATATTACATGTATACTTACTCTTAATGTCCATCTGTGTTGTATATTTTCCCTTTTAAAAAAGTTACTTTCCAACTTTTATAATGTTACTCCCATTAATGTTGCACCTTTTATGTAAACTTACAAGAAAATACAATCTTTAAAATACTTGTTTGCATTCACATAGTTCTTTATTAGAAGATTTAGATTTAATATTTTCATGCTATTTTCTAAGAGTTATATTCATTATTCTGTTATTTCTAATTATGTTGCACTTAACTTGTAAAAAAAAGACCTTGCAAATACTAGTGTTTGTTATGTATTATATATTTATTATTAAATATATCTAGTATTTCTTTCACAAAAACTATTGAATGGATTTAGAAAATACAAGATTGCAAGGTAAACATGCCCGTTGAAATTAGCAACAACGTACACACTACCATGCAAGGAAAGACACCATCAACAAAAGAAGATGAGAAAACAAACAAACCATCATTGATGGCGCCTCCACATCTACACTCCCCTCCTCCATTGACCCCTCCCATATCCATCCTCCTCCAAAATTTCCTGAACTCTTTTTTGCTGCTAGAAATACCTTCCGTTCTAAGTTGGATAGATTTGCAAATATCTCAACCTGCTTAGCCTGCATGGAACAATATCCAGGTATTAAAACAAAACAATTACATGGACTATCTACTTGTTATAGATGTGCATTTGAAAAAAATGGCCATCGCTTCTCCAAATGGAATAACATGGACCTTGATGAGCAACCTCTATGTTTAAGAAAGCTAACTCAAGTTGAGGAGATGTTAATAGCAAGGGTCAACCCAATCCTTCAAGTTACCTATGCAAAGGGGGGGAAGCTAAAATAAAGTGGCTACACTATTTATTTTTCTCAAGATATTTCTACAATTGTTACTCACTTTCCTAGATGCATAGATGAATTAGACATCTTATTGGTTAATAGAGAAAACATCAGGCAACTATAGCTTCTACATGAGTAGAAGACGTGTATACAAGGCACTACAGTATAAAACCTTAGGCAACCCATACTACAAAATTGTACAATTAGATGATGCTACATTATCATGTCTACCAAGTGCTTCCACTAACATTATAGACCTCCTATATGCAACAACCACAATTACTAGTCCCACATCTACAAGCTCCATGCATCCAAATGTTGCAACCACCAACCCTTCGAAAGAAGAAATTCAACCCACGACTTCCTTTGTTGATATCCTTCCACCTACACGTAGAGAAGTTGAAGAATTGCACTCTTTATTGCAGCTAGGTCAAGGTCGACCAACCCTATCTATAGAGTAGCCACCCATTTTGCCATCTCCCATCAATGAATACACCATTGAAGGATTGTTTGTTATGGATTTCCCCACTTTGTTTCTAAAAGGAATATTCACATTCAAACAACAATGTATGCGGTAATTTAAGTTACATGAATATGCTCTCCATTTGCTCAGGTACTATGATAATAGGTTTGGGCAACACCCTCACTTTAGGTACTTCATACTCAACATTATAATGCATCATCACAACCAAGCCACAACATCTGTGTTCATCCATAAACACATTGATACTTGCCTTCTAGCAACAATTTATGATCTTTATCAAAGATTAAAGGACCTGCTAGATGACAAACTTGTTGAACAACTCACGTGCTTTGGATTGTCAATTTGTAGAACACACCCTTTTTGGAACCGTTGTTGAGTGGAGCTTTCTGATATGGCCATACAAATTAGTTGTCCAATGCTATTCTTTACACTCAATGCAACAAATACAAAATGGCTAGACCTGCATAGTATCATGCCTTCCACAACACCTTCAAATCTACAAGTCTCTTATATATTGAGGATACAAAACATTGTTCAAAATCCACATCTTACCGCACACTATATGCACCATGGATTTACTACATTTAGTGAAGAGGTTTTGGAAAGACTACTTGGCGCAACCAACTACTGGTACAGGTATATTCTTACTACTCTCATTCATTTACATTTCATACCATTGAAATAATTCCTAAACATAATATTCCACCAGGTATGAATGACAACACAAAGGCTCTGCACATATCCATGGTTTCCTTTGGCTTAAAGAAGCACCTGATATTGGTAAATTACATTAGAATAACCTTCAATCATTACAAAATTTCCTTGAATACAGTGGTAGGCATGTCTATGCATGGAACCCTCGAACCATGCTATTGAGGAACCAGGCAATTCATCAATCTCTTGGCAATGACCCATGTTTAATAGACAACAAAATGATTATGCAATCCGACCCTCTCATCAATTACACTAAACTGGTAAATTGTGTTCAATGTCATACAAAGTGTACCTTACAAACATGCCTTAGGAAAAAAGGTCCATCCCTGCAGTGTTGTTATAAAGCCCCTTGGACCTTGCAAGATATTTCAAGCCTTGTAATTGATGAGAATGACCAACCAAAATTCACTATATCTCATAATGGTGATCAATTAAATCTACACAACCCTTCTATCCTCTCTATTTGGAGAGCTAATATTGATTTCCAACCTAGTATCTCTATCTATGGAGTCCTCAAATATATTGTAAAATATGCAACAAAAGTTGAAAACAAATCAAAAACATACCACGCAATGCTTTCTCGAATTTCAACCAATATTGAGTCTGACAAGCCTGCCCAAACAACTTTTTAAAAAATGCTTGCTAATAAACTAGTGGATTGTGATATTGGAGCCTAGGAAACTTTCCACCTCCTACTTAAACTTCCACTCTCCCTATCTAGCAAGATTTTTGTCTCTTTAAATGTGAACCAAAAAAAATTCATCGTGTTTTTCTCTCCTCCAAATCAACCACCACCTCTCCGAACAACATTGAAACTTACAATGCTCATCCAATAACTTTAGAGACTATGTCACTTATTGGCGTGACCCAAAAATGGACCTACAAGGCATCTCAAAAGCATAGTCAATGGAAATTTAAGCGGTCCATTAAATCCATTGTTCATGTCTCCCCACGCTTCACAACCATCCCTGCAAGAGATGACATATGCTTTGAAGCATTTTTTTAGAGTGAATTATTACTATACAAACCATTTTGTAGCATTCACAATTATTTTGCTCTATCATCCACTCAAATTACAGAACAATGGGAGAGTTTTGCTGGCAATTATCATCCTTGGCATGTGTTCCACACACCATCAGAGCCTCTCAAAGAAATTGATTCTAGCTCCTCTTCCAATCAGGAAATTATAATTCTTGGGTCAACAACCCATCTAAATGGCAAGTATTATCAAGCCCACCCAAGCCTTCCTTTTCACTTTGATGAACTAGATATGCTTGGTCATCGTGACATTGACTTGCGCCATGATTGGGGTTCTTCCCAACTCAATCCCCACCAACAAGTCTATGCTAATACTTTCATAGAATCCAACCATCCAACATTTCAAGTCCCCCATCTTCCCACTCTCCATACCCAACATGAGCTCTTTGTCCAACAACAAAAATCATTTGATATAGTTTTCTCGCATCTAAATGTTGGTACTTTGTAACCTCCTCTAAAATTGATTTTTCAAGGAATTGTTGGAACAGGTAAATCACACCTAATAAAAGCCATCAAATCCACACTCATGAGTTAGCCCAAAATGACCTATCACCATTACTACTTCTTGCACCTACAGGTGTAGTAGTATTCAACATTCAAGCATCAAAATCCACTCAGTCCTATGAATACCTATCAAAGATATTGCCCCCCTACAAGGCCAAACACTAGCGATCTTCCAAGAGAAAATGTACTTCATTCATTACATATTAATAGATGAAATGAGCTTCATTGGCCCCACATTACTTCAATGCATTGATATATGGTTACGTAAAGAATTCCTCAACCACAACCAATTTTCCTATTTGGAGGTCGCTCAATCATGCTCTTCAATGACCTTGGCCAACTTCCATTAGTCAAGGACATCCCTATGTATGCCTCAACCTCATATAGGGTACTCTATGGCGCAACTTCACAAAAGTTGTAACACTAAACAAAAAAAATTGTCAGCTCGGTGAGGAACTGACACAAATTACCTTCCATACTCTCCTCTCCAATTTGTGAAATGCAGAACCTATAGTTGAAGATTGGAAAGTTCTAATGTTGTGCTCAGGCTCAACATTAACCTCTATAGAGCAATCTATTTTCCTGTCCTCAATACATCTCTTTGCAACAAATGAAATGGGCTCATAAGGAAGCTAAGGTAGTGGAACAACTTCCTACACTAATCTTGAGAGGAGAATAATGCAAAACTTTTACAAATCTTTAACAGTTATAGAAACTTAAACATAAATAAACACAAATATCATCAATACCACAACATGATGATTTACATGGGGAAAACCATTTTGGGAGAAAAACCCCACACTCCAAAAGCCACCCAATAGATTATTCAACAATCATAAATATTACAATATACTTGCAAAGCAAGCTTCTCACAAGAGTATCACCACTCAAAGATCTAGAGACAACATGACTGCTATCAGACTCTCAAAATACATCGCAATACATAGTTGTCATGCAATACCCTCGTAAAATAGGGTTGCCTTCTAGGGAAATTCAAGCTAGTAAAATATCGACCGTTAGATATGAGACATAATGATGAATAGTCCAGATTTACAATAATAAAGTGTATATAAAATTTAGCTTCCTAGGGCACTGCCCCCTAGACCTCCAACCAAGGGGATGATCCCCTTGAACCCCTCATGGGGGGGATCCCCCCATGCCCCCCCTTTCGTCATCATTAGCTGAACAATACCTTATGTATCAACAATAACTTTTATAATTGCAAGGTTGAGACACACTTTCTCACAAATCTCCCACTTTTCAAACACCTTACAAGGACAACGAAAGGGTGTCATCATCATCTCTTAATTGTTGGGGCTGAAAAGCCCATAGTCTCTTAACACCATCTAAATTTCTGCATGTTCACAGGCTTAGTCAGAGAATCAACAACATTCATCAAAGTATCTACCTTAACCAACTTCACCTTGCCATATTTGATCATATCTCTAACAAAATGATACTGTACATCAATGTGCTTGATCCTGGCATGAAATGTTGGGTTCTTGGATAGACATATCATACTTTGACTACCACAATAAATTGTCATTGCACCTTGTTTTATTCCAATATATGAACACAGTCTCTTAATCCAAATGGCTTCTTTACAAGCATGAGTAGCTACATATACTCTGCTTTAGTAGTGGACAAAGCAACCACAACCTGTTGCTTACTCATCCAACTAATTGCACCACCAAATAAAGTAAACACATAAGAACTGGCAGATCTCCTGCTATCAACATCACCTACCCACTTTGAATCCATATGACCATGAATATCAAGGGAAATCTCGTCTTCAATCATATTACTATGATAACATAAGGAATAATCTAAGGTACCATGCAAATATCTGAAGACTCTTTTAACTGCATCCCAATGAACTCTACTAGGATTAGACATATATCTGGAAAGAATTCCCACTACTTGGGAAATCTCTGGTCTTGTACAAACCATAGCATACATCAAACTTCCATCTGCACTTTGGTAAGGCACTCTGCTCATGTCTTCAATCTCTAATGGAGATGTTGGACAATCTGAAATAGATAACTTTGTTCCAGCTAAAACAAGAATACACAATGGTCTAAAATCCTACATCTCAAAGCTCTATAAAATTGAGTTTAAATATTTACTTTGGCCAAGCCATAGCTTTCTGTTCACTCTATCTCTTCTAATTTCCATCCTAAGAATGTGTTTAGCTGCACCAAGATCTTTCATTTCAAATTTAGCAGCAAGTTGAGGTTTCAATTATGAAATCATACCTTTCCCTTTACCAATAAATAACATATCATCAACATATAATTCAATAAAAAGGAAACAATCACCATAAGTTTTATAATAAACACAATGATCTAATTTAGAACACTCAAATCCCAAACTCAACACATATGTATCAAATTTTTGGTACCACATCCGAGGAATCTGTTTTAAGCCATACAAAGATTTCTTCAATTTGCAAACCAATTTACTTTTTCCTTTCATCACGTAGTGCTCTAGCTATGTCATATAGATATCCTCCTCCAAGTCACCATGAAGCAAAACAATTTTCAAATCTATTTGTATAGCCTCTAAATCATAAGCAACAACAATAGAAAGAAAAAATCTAATGGATTTCATTTTTGCAACAAGAGAAAATATCTCACCACAATCAACACCCTCAACTTGAGACTAACCTTTTGCAACCAACCTTGCTTTGTACTTCTCAATAACTCCATTTGAACCAATCTTTTTATTTAACACCCATTTGCAACCAACAGGTTTTTGTCCTTCAGGAAATGGTACAAGATCCCATGTATCATTCTTTTTCAAAGCTGCAATTTCTTCATCCATAGCAATCTTCCAGGATTTTGCATCATTCATACCTAATACCTCTTCTACTGATTTGGGTTCATCCATATTAGTATTCAAAGCAAAAATACATCTCCAATCATCAAGTGAATACCTTTTTAGGTGGTTGTTTATGCCTTTTAGAGCTATGGACAAATTGAGCTGGAGGTTCTTCCTCCTCTTTTGAAGATTCAAAGCTAGATGAGCTCTCCTCAACTTCTTGTCTATCCATGGGCCTCTATTCAACTTTCTCAGGTGTAGAAGGAAATTGAATCACATCTTCTTATGTTACTTTGTTTTGGATGCAATGTAATAGAAGAAGGCTTGGTTTCTCTAAAAATAGCACTTCTACTATGTATTACCCTTTGTGCAATAGGATCCCAAAGCTTGTATCCTTTCACTCCATAACTATGTCTGATGAAGATACATTTCATAGCCTTGTTCTCCAACTTTGTTTGCTTCTCCTTTGGCACATGTGCATATGCCTCACAACTAAAAACTCTAAGGTGTCTCAATGAAGGCTTGTGACCTGACCATGCCTCTATAGGTGTCTTATCAACAAGAGATGATGTAGGAGACCTGTTAATCAGGTAACAAGCAATGGCAATAGCTTTAAACCAAAACCTTTGTTCTAGACCAACACCACTCAACATACTCCTAGCCTTCTCCATCAGTGTCCTGTTCATTCTTTTTGCAACTCCATTATGTTGTGGAGAATATGGAGTTGTCTTTTGTCTATGAATACCACAATCTTTACATAATCTATCAAAATCATTAGAGAAAAATTCACCACCATTATTAGTCCTCAAACATTCTATTTTTTTTCTAGTCTGCAGCTCAACCATTTCTTTAAATTCTTTAAATCAACTGAAAACTTTAGATTTACTCTTTAGAAAGTATACCCATGTCCTTCTACTATAATCATCAATAAATGAAACATAATATGTGGATTTACCAATTGAAGGAACATCTACAGGACCAAACACATCAAAATGAATAAGATCCAATACACCACAAGATTTATGAGAACTCGAGTAAAACTGAATGCAATTTTGTTTTCCATAAATGCAATGTTCACATAAATCAAATTCAAGATTACAATTAGACAAACCTTCAACAAGGTTTTTATTTTTCAAGGTCCTTTGACCCTTTTCTCCAATGTGGCCAAGTCTCTGGTGCCATAACATAGTTTTCTCTGTAGGTAACTTTGATTCAAAAGAAAGAGCACCCTTGGGTACCCAAAAGCCACGACCATCTACTGAAGGTGAAAACCTTACTTCTTCCACATACTTTCTTTCACAGAAGTACTATTGCACTCAATAGTGCATGCATCAAGCTTATATAATTTGCCATATTTGACACCTCTAGCAATCACCATAGCACCTTTGACCATCTTACATCTTGCATCAAAAAATAATACCTACACACCTACATCTAATAGTTTGCTCATAGATAACAAATTTTGTGCTAAACTAGGGATATGCAACACACCATTAATCCTTTTTATTCTACCATCAGTAAACTTGATATTAACTTTACCATGACCAACAATATCTAAATGAGAATCATCACCCAAGTACACCTTACCCCCATCAAATTCTTCATATTCAAAAAACCAATCTCCATTAAAGGTCATATGAAAAGATGCACCTGATTCAATTAACCATGCATCATTTACCTGCACATGTTGCCAAAGCTGCAATGAATGTGTCACCATCTTCCTTCTTAGTCTCATAATCAAAATCAAATTTCTTTTTTTTCTTCTTCTTTTCTTCTTTGCATTCCTTACAAACATTTCCAAGCTTTCCACAATTCAAGCAAATAACTTTGGACTTTCCAAGAGACTTAGATATCCCCTTGGACTTGGATTTGTCATGCTTCTCATTCTTCTTGCCATTTTCCTTAAGTCTTCCATGAAAATTCAAGGCCTCCTTGGAATTGATCAATACCTTCCTCCTCATCTCTTCAAAAAGAAAAGAACCCACCACATCTTCAGTCTTCAATATAACAGAAGTATCCCCAATAGCCATAACAAGAGAATCCCATGAATTAGGAAAAGAACAAAGTAGGATCCGACATTTCTCTTCCTCGTCCATTTTGACATCAACTGTGAGGCCAATTGGGCCACCAACATATTGAATGCATCTAGGTGGTCTTTAATTTTTCCACCCTCTTCCATTCTCAAGGAATATAATTTCTTCCTCAAGAAAATCTTGTTCACTAAAATTTTGGCTCGATACATTTCATCAAGCTTCTTCCATAGTTTATGTGCAAAGGTCTCTTCATGGACATTGATTAAAACAGAGCTTTCCAAGCACAATCTAATTAGACCCTTGGCTTTACGGTCCATAACATCATATTGAGAAGCCTAAGTAGGATCTACAAGCCTTGAACATTCTCATCAACAACATCCCATAGATCTTGATCTATCAACAGATCCTCCATCTTCAACTTCCACATTTCAAAATTATTTCCAAAAAGATTATCTACCTTTATTCTCCCTTATGAACTTGCCATCTGAAAATTCCTGCAACAAGATCGCAAAGTATCTTCTACACAAGCTCCCAATCAAATCTGGATTATTTAAAAAAACCCAACAACCCACAACTGAAACCAAAGGTGATTAGGCTCTAATACCACTTGTAAGGAAGCTAAAGTAGCGGAACAACTTCCTACAAGTTAATTTTGAGAGAAGAATAATGCAATTTTTTTACAAATCTTTAACAATTATAGAAACTCAAAAAGAAATAAACACAAATATCATGCATACCGCAACACAATGATTTACGCGGGGAAAACCCTTTCGAGAGAAAAACCCCACACTTCAAAATTCGCCCAATATAGTATTCAACAATCACAAAGATTACAATATACTTGCAGAGAAAGCTTCTCATAGGAGTATAACCAATTAGAGATCCAGAGACAACACGACCACTATCAAACTCTTAGAATACATCGCAATACACAACCGTAATACAATGCCCTCATAAAATAGGGTTTCCTTTTGGGGCAAGTCAAGCTAATAAAATATTGACCGTCAGATATGAGACATAATGATGAATGGTCCAAATTTACAATAATAAAGTGTATATAAATTTGTCTTCTAGGGGTGCTACCCCCTGGACCCCTCTCTAGGGCATGTTGCCCCTTGGACCCCTCGTGGGGGGGATCCCCCCACACCCCCTATTGTCGTCGGTTGAACAATACCTTATGTATCAATAATAACTTACGTAATTGCAAGGTTGAGATACATTTTCTCAATAGGTTTCACTACATAACCAACAAATGTTATCTTTGGCAATACCTATTTCCTTGTCAACTGCAAAGCAACTAAGGGGGTCACCATGCTCAAATCTAGATGAAGAACAACTTCAATCTAAGGTCCTTTTATGTGTTCAAAAAGAGGTAATGTTATGTTCAAATTTATGGGTGGAAACAGGCCTTGTGAATGGTGCACTTGGGTAAGTTCAAGCAATAGTTTACAAGGATAATGAAAATCCACCTTCACTTCCCTTATTTATTGTTGTTTAGTTCAAAAATTACATAGGCCTTGCTTGGGATCACAATAACCCAAAAAATGTCCCTATTGCCTCTTTGAGTCGTGGTCTTCGTCATCAAATCCCCCTCAAAATGGCATGGGCCTTAACCATACACAAATTGCAAGGCCTTACACTTGAAAAATCAACTATCAACATTGGCAACGTGGACCGACAAGGCCTTACATTCATAGCTATTTCTAGAGTGCATGCACTTGCAGGCTTGCGGATCAAACTAGCCTTCACATTCCAAAGATATGCAAGCATGCAACAAAGTCCATTTGTAGCTCATCAAAAGCAAGAGGAGGAACACGTATTGGCATTGTCTGAAGCAAACTCTTGAAAGAACAATAATATTGCAAAGAACTATAGGTTAGTTCCTTGAGATAACTCGACTATATTCCTTTGCTTGCACAATGCTATTTAAATAAAATCATTTTCTACAACTCTTGCAATGCTTACAATCCACATGAAGTATTACGTCTATTGAAAAATCTCCCTCCCATTATTCTTTTATGGATCTCTATACCTTGTTCCAAAGGTCTCCTTTTTTTGCAAGGCATGAGATTCCATTCTTTTGGGTCAACATATCAAACAATTCACTAACCTTATCTACACTTCCACATTGTGCACACATATCTACTACACCATTTCAGCTATCATTTCTGACCAAACTCTCCTTATCTATGTTTTGAAAGATCTCTGTACCTTGTTTTAAAGCTATCATTTTGGCACATGCAAGGAGAATGTTGTCAAAGAAATCGTTCTAGGATCATTAGTTGAACCAAAATTACAAGACTCATGAATACAATTTTAGCTCATTCACATTGAAATTCTTACTACATTTCACTTTTAACCACAAATTTCAATTTAATGTAAAATCAAAGCAAGTTGCATGGTTTAGTGTTATTCCATGGAGGAAAATGGAATTTGTAGGGTATGTTGTTCTTGTTATTCCAGACCTTTTGGTTCAATGTGGCTTTACAATCACCATGGTACACAAAATTATGCACGTCAGTTAAAACACACTACATCTAGTGTTTTATATATTTCTGCATATTAAGTCCAATTAATGATACTACTTTTTCCTCATTATGCTTTCTATATTTTTGCATCTTCAACTCAAGTAATGATACTGCTCTTTTATCATTAGTCTATTGTTTTAAATATATTTTTTCATATTCAACTCAATTATAGATACTACTATTGTATCATGAGACTATTATTTTCTATATTTTTGCATTGTCAAGAAATTGATTGTATGCAAATGCATAGATTGTCTGATTGGAATATGTATATCAATGGAATTTAATGTATGCAAATTTATAGTAAAGTAATTTCAATATGCTCACCATCTTGATAATGGATACAATCCATCTGCTTTACGAGACATAGATTGGATAACAATTACAGGCATTTTGGGTGACAACATTACAATTGTAGGTTCTTTACAAGGCAATGCACAAATTCAATTCAGAGACCATGCATTTTTGTAGAGATTTTTGTAAGCTTATAATATCTATGACAATTTGTATCATTCGCAATAATAAAAAAAAGGGTCTTATCTCTATCATTTTCAACTGTTACTATTCCTCTTCTATATTGTTCATTCCCTGCTCTAGAAAGATGCATGCTTGTATTCTTGTTAACATTTCTACTCAATATGAAAAGATGTTTGTACATTTTTTTTTATATTGAGACAAAAATTTGTATACAAAATTATTGCAAGCCTAGTACAAATCCTCTATGTACTTATAATGCTTAGTAAAACACATATTTAATTCTCGACATTTGTTTGAATCTCATTTTTTAGTACCTTTCTTCGTGGTTGCCATTTAGGTACTACAAAATCTATTACATATGCATGTGTTGTATTAGATCATCAATGATTTCAAAATATTGTAATTCTAATTCATACCAATATCGTTGCACAACAATTGTTTATTTGTAAATGATTTATTGTTTTTCATGATTCTTAGAATGAATCAAATGCATTCAGTGTCCATTTCAACTGATTTTTTTTTTAAACAACCAAAATACAATGTTTGTACGATAGCATTAGTCTACCAACATAAATATACTTTCTTCTCCAATGACAAGTTTTCCGACCACTTTAACTTATACAAAAACATATATTGTTTCTCCACCATAGCATCTTAGTAAATAATATGATCACTTTTCTTTAAGATATGAATATAAGATAAGTAAGCACCAAATTCTATATGCAAAATATTCTAGGTAAAAGAAATGCAACTATCCCAAATTTCATGTATTCTCTATGGAGATAAATACGTAAATATTTATGCTTTAGCTCCCACTGTCCAAGACCTTGTAATTTCTTGAGTAAAGACTGCTAACAATTAGTTGGAAGAAATTTACGTCTCTGTTTTGATATTGTGATGCCCCATTTACTTCCTTTGATTATCCTTCAACATCACTCTAGTTTTTCTCTTTTCATCTAAGTGCAACAAGTTCTATTGACTCAGTGCATGTAAATTCATTTTTTGAAATTAAAATAATTTGACAAATTTGATAGTCCAGTCAGTCAATGGTTCACCCTTCCAATAAAAGGTTATATATCTCTCTACCAATTATGTACACCACAAATTGCAAAAACCAAGACCAAAAACTTTCCCTAATTGACCTTCCACAACTCTTCGACGTACCCATTGCACACCAAGGTGCATTACTAATTATATTATTATATCATATATCACAATAACATATAATATATAAAATATAATATCATATAATATATTATAATATTATATATAAAACAAATATCATATATAATATTATATTATAGAATATATCACAATAACATATAATATATAAAATACAATATCATATATAATATTATATAATATAGATTATAGAATTCATGTTTTTATTAGATTGACTTGGATACAACATTTTTACAGCCTTTTTAAAGTAAATGGGAGTTAAAATTTGTTCTGAGAAAAGTGCAAAAGTTTAAGGAAGATCGTGCAGGCGGTCATAATCGTATTTGATTTTATCATAAAGAGAAAAATCAAATACACAAAAGAGATCATTTAAAAATCAAATATGGTTGATTTTGCAGGTGGTCATAATGCAGATTTGATTTTATAATAAAGAGCAGAATCGTATGAATTGCTCTATAGTTGTCCATTGTAACGTGCCGACTTTGGACCATGTTTGTTTCAACACACTTGGAGATGTGGTTTTAATGGGTGACTTTAATGAAATGACAACTAATAACCAATCTCTTCAGTTGAGTAGTGAAACCAAAGGGGAGAACAATCCTTTATGGTTAGAGGAAGGTGGTGGTCTCCATTGGGAAAGAACATCTCAAGATGGTAATGGCACTATCAACTCATTTGGGACAGAATTACTGGGGCTTTGTAGTCTATTTGGCATGGTTATATGCAATGGTATGAGGGATTGGCCGAGGTCAGGGGGAATTACTTGCAAAACTTATAATGGTCAAAGTGTGGTGGACTACGTGGTTTTCTCTTAGAGTTTTAGTTCTAGACTGTTGGAGTTTGATATTGAGGACTTCCCTATCGAGATGAAATCTGACCACTTACCTCTTCGGGTTAAACTATGCATTTCACCAATCAGCCAACACAGTAAACAGGTTATGCACATGCAAAAAAAAGTCCTTCCCAAGGGTAAAATCCTCATAAATCAGGAAAATAGGGAATTATTTAGTGCTGCTCTTAAGCAACATTTCCATGATTTGAAAAATAATGGGGAGTCTAAAGCAGCAAAAGAGGTTGATGTCCAAATTCACAACAATTTACTGATCCCGATAATACACAAGGCGTTAAATACGTGCAAAAGGTCTCATCCCAAGGTGGGGACAACAAACACTTTTTCTGGAAAATCCGTGGTATGATGAAGAATGTAAGGCAGCCAAGAGATCGCTAAAGAAGAGAGGTATGGACAAAGATTATAAGAAAAAAATATGAAAAATTAGTGCAGTCCAAAAAAAACAGAGTATGTAAACGAAAGAAGGAAGGAACTAATCACTCTTGGGAAACATAATCCTAAAGGCTTTTGGAGGGAACTGCAACAAAAGAAAAAGAAGGTGGAAAACAATATTACAGATGTCCAATGGTTAGAGTATGCTAGACTTCTTTACGAGCGGGCCCACGAGAAAGACTACCCTCGTATTATTAGCACATCAATGGAACTATTCAATGTGGATGATATTAAACAAGGAATAAAGAACTTATCAAGCGACAAAGCACAAGACATAGATGGGCTATAGTCTGAATTTTTAAAATGGGGGATTGAAACTCTTGCTCCTCACATAAAAAGAATTTTCAACAATGTCAATCGGGAAGGTTTTCCTATGGAGTGGACTACCAGTGTGGTCATCCATTTATTTAAAAGTGGTGATATCAATAACCCATCTAACTACCGCACAATTATGGTCAACTCTATCTTTGGCAAGCTATTTGGGAGCATGATTGAATGTAGGATCAACAAATGGGCAGAAAATGAGGGCAAAAGAGCAAAGGGACAGGCAGGTTTTAGGTCCAGGCACTCTACCATCGATCACTGCATCACCCTTAGACACTTGATTGAGAAAATTTGGGATACTCAGGGTGATGAAGCTTATTGTTGCTTTGTAGACTTTAAGAAGGCTTTCGACACGGTGCCTAGGGACAAATTATGGTATAGGATGGAAGAATTAGACATTCCAAATGCATATAGAGCAGCTGTTCACAGGTTGTATGAGAAGGTTAGTGCTAAAATCAGAACAAGTGAAGGTATGTCAGAATGTTTTGGCAGCGACATTGGAGTTAAGCAGGGCTGCCCTTTATCTACCACGCTTTTTGGGCTATTGATAAGTTGGAAGCTTGGTTAAGCAAGGATGGTGGGGATGGTATCCAATTGGCAGGTTATGTAGTGAAATTACTTCTATATGCTGATGATCTTATCTTAATTTCAAAAATAGCTCATGGGTTAAAAGAACATTTAAAAGTCCTAGAACACTTGTGTCAGGAAGTTGGGATGCAAGTGAACACCTCCAAAACCAAAATCATGATTTACTCATCGAATAGAAAAGTTAAACAACATACCTTTCTTTTTGAAGGCAACCCACTTGATATAGTGAAAGAATACAAATATCTTGAGATTGACTTCCATTATAAGCTCAGTTGGGAAACTTGCAGAACGAAAAGGATACAGGGAGGTTGGAAAGCCTATTACCTGCTTCAAAATAGGTGTAGAAAAGCTAAACTTTGGGATTGGAAAACTAAGAAAATCCTTTTTGGTTTACTTGTCACACCGGTTGTGCTTTATGGGTGCGAAGTGTGGGGAAGCAACATGTCAAAGTGCAGTTGGAGACATATAGAAATAATCCAGAAACACCTAATAACAAACAATCTCAAAGTTAAAGCCACTGTTCCTTATGAAATTCTTTTAGCTGAAGCGGGGGCTTTTCCTTTGGAAGCTTTAGCGATAACCCGGTTGTTAAGTTATCTAAAAAAGGTCGAAAACATGGATAACCACCGGTGGTCCAAAACGGTTATGGAGGAGATTCTAGTTCGAAGAAAGAAAACTTGGATGAAACAGAATATCAAGTGGTTGAACAAGTGGGACATCGAATTACATGAATGTCCTGGCACCAATAGTGAAATAAAAATCTATGTGAAGGAAAAACTCAGGACTGCCATGTGGTCAAATTGGATCGGACGAAAAAAAGCATATTACATCAAAGAGTTTAACCTAGCTAAGGAACATGGTGAAAAACCCTATTTAGGTGCAACTATTAAAGGGAAAGCGAGGTTGTTAGTTGCTCAATTGGGAACGGGGTCCCACCATCTTATATGTGAGACTGGTAGGTGGAAGACACCTAAGGAAACTTGGGAAGAAAGAACGTGCTTATTTTGTAATAAGGGAGTGGTAGAGATAGAGTGGCACTTCATCATGGAATGCACAGCGTATGAAAATATCCGTAATCAATATGCAAATATTTCAGATGTGGACAATATGCAGCAGTTATTTGAGGAGGATAAGATGAATCAGACGACCAACCTCCTAGTCAAAATTAATAGCAGGAGATCTGATTTGAAGAAGAGTTTGGAGACAAACTAAGTTGTCGGTCTCGGTCCCATAGACTGTTTAGTCTCGTGGACGTCATTAAAATCTTTCATTCATTCACATATCCTTATGTACGAATCACACAAAACTTGAGTACATACTTATTGAAAAACTCCAATTCCCACCCACCCGAATCAGACGGGTTCCCCGGGGGGCATAGTTAGGGTGGGGTCCCATGGGGGGGCTGCAGGGTCTATTTTGAAGGAACAGGAGGTCCCATGGATTCATAAAATCATTGCTACAGGATTAAATGGAATCTGCCCCAGAAAAATAGCTGCTCCTATGTTTTAGGGCTGCAAACTTGAGGGGTGGAAATGGGGTGGGGCTGGAGCTTGCCCCTACAGTTTAGCAAATGTTTCTGCCAGTTGTCGGCTATCAGACTCGAGTTTCAGATTCCCGCCAGAATGAAATTGGGGGGAAATGTTGTAAATTTACAAGCTTTTCATCTCTACGTTATACATTGCACTCCATCAAACACTGCATAGCCTGGAACAGAGCAGCGGAGACCTTCCAGTAATAGAACCAAGCGTTGAATGGAGCAAAGCAGCCATAGAACCTTCCAGTAACAGAACCAAGCGTTGAATAGAGCAAAGCAGCCACAGAAGAGGTATGAGAACATAGATCCCGTATTCGTCCTCTGTTCGTATTGTGTTTTTTTTGGCATTTGCCTACTTATTGGTCTGTCGGTATTTGCATTTGAATCTTAGTGTATATTTTTTTTAATGTGAGACGGATAAACCAAGGCAATCAATCAACGCAATAAACAGGAAACTAATTATTCTTTATGTGGTGATCAACGCAATAAACAGGAAACCAATTTTTCCTTGTTAGCAGCCTTAGAAGAGAAACACGATCAGTTGCCTGTTTTTCAAATGTTATTGTGACAACATAGGGATCACACAATGTAATATTTGCAACAGTTTGTGTGTTATTCATTTTACTTTTTCTTCTTTGATTCATTTTACAATTCTCTGTCGTCCAATTTAGCCTCAAAGGATTTTATAGCAACTGCATTTCGAGGCTGCATACTACAACACAATGGGTTATCATCAATGATAAGTACACTCCTCAAATCTTTCCCAAGAACACTGAGGTCCTTTACTACACAATTACCACTGATGGATTTGCATGAATCTCCATAAAAATGCAAGTAATATGATGGTTGTTATCTAATCTGTCTAGAATGCATTCAACAATTTCTTTGGGTGATTCAGTAAAAACAACCAGTTCATATTTTTTGGCTAATTTGGACAAGAACTGATCCATCCCATGCCTTTTCAATACACACTTGCTTACTGGAAGGTCATGGAAATCAACAAAAAAATCATAGATTGGAAGAGCGCAATGGGAGTTGCTGCTCTTTATTAAGGTACCCTCCAAATCTAGCACAGTGGTTTTCTTTGGCTTTTTCAAGGGCAAAGAAGATTAAGGGCTCTGCTTTTTGTTCTCTTGGTTGAACATCATAAGGGCTGCATTGAGATGTCTCTTTTTACGGTTGTTTGGGATAAGCCATATGAAGGCCAAATTTGCAGCCCTCTTCATTTGGGTCATTATAATTTGCCCTGTAAGGGCTATCTGTATAAATTTCTGCAACTTCTGAGTCATTAGTCTGGAAGCTATCAACTTCTGAGTCACTAGTTTGGAAGCTATCAATGCTAATATTAGAACTTTCTGCTACTTCTGAGTCACTAGTATGGGAGCTATCACTGCTAACATTAGAAGTCCCCTGTTCTAGTTCATTATGATTGAGCATGTCAAGGCCATCTATGTAATTCCCTCCTAGGTCTTTAGAGAACACAGTGTAAGAGCTATCTCTAGAAGTCTCTAATACTTTTTAGTCACTACATTGAATGCTATCATTGCTAACATCAGGTATAGCATTAGAAGACTCCAGTTTGCTATCGTTGCTAACATCGGGTATAGCATTAGAAGACTCCAGTTTGTCTTCGATAGGTTGAAAAGTATCATTGCTAACTTTGCAATTATCTTCCTCACTATGTTGAAACTTATTAGAGTCACAACCATCAAGGCCAACTATATCTGCTTTGGGTTCTTGCTTTCTTGGTTTAAATCCATCAAGGCTGGTTTTGGAAGTCTCTGAATCTATTTTTTTTGACATATTCATATCCATATCCTGGCTACCTTGGGAATTCTCTTGTTCAAAAACATGCATATCATCCATTTTTGGTTCTATAGACTTAAAATTACTGTCAAATACAACAAAATCATTAGATGTCTTCATTTCTACTGCACTAGTTTGAATCCTATTCAGGCCAACCTCTGATGTTCCCCTTCCTAGTTCACCAGGTTGAACCCTGTCAAGTCCAATACTAAGAGTTTTCTTTTCTAGTTGTCTACATTGAACCACAGTATCAGATGTCTGTCTTTGAGGTTCTTTATGTTGAACCCCAACATTAAAAGTTCATTTTTGTGGCTCTCTACATCGACCTTTACCAAGACTATGGCTAGAACTTCTTTCTGCTTGTAAAGATTCACCCTTAGCAACACCATTATTAGAATTTTGTCTTTCTGGCTCTACCTTGTTGGGGCCCATATTAGAATTTTGTTTATTTAGTTTTTTAGGATGAACACTAGCAGACCCAACAGTAGAAAGACCTCTTTGCAGTTTCCTTCCTTGAATCTTATCAAGGTCAGCATGAGGAGCCCACTTCTGTTGTTCTCTGCTTTCAACACGTTTACCGGCAGCCTTCAATATTACTCTTTTTTTCTCTTTAGATTTAGCCATGTCATTACTATCCTTGGAAGTTTCAGAGGCTAGTTTCTTAGGTTGGAACCTTCCAACACTGAGTTTTGAATTTTTTTTCACTTTTTCTTTAGGTTGATTTCTACGAACACCAACTTCAGGAGTCTCTCTTTCTCTATCTCTAGGTTGAGCCATATCAACGCTTATTTTTGAAGCCTCACTTTCTTGTTCCCTTAGTGTAACACTTTCTCTTTCTTGTTTCCTTGCTGTAAACCTTTCAATCTCTGATCAACTTTTTAGGGCTTCTCTTACATCTTAACATTTTGAAAACAAAACAAGAAGATCCAATTTATTTAATCAACAACAAAAATCAATAAAAACTCAATATATGTGAAAATAGAAAACTAAAGTCAAGACACATACATGTGTCAGACAGTTCCCCCGAGGTTCTATAAATTTGACATCAGAGAGGATTAAATTATCCTAGGATTGAGGTGCTGGAAGAGGCCCCAAATGGGAATGAAAGAATGCTGTCATGTTAAGAGTACCCTTGAATTCTTTCTTTTTGTTTGTCATGTTCTATTTTTTATCATAAATCATAAATTTTATATGAAATTGTTAGATGCTTTTGCTTCTCTTTGAGTGTTGTACTTGTCTCCCTCAACACAGTATTTTGACTTTTGAATGTATGTTTATTGCAGTTTGTGAGGAACCAGTTTTTTGTTACATTATCATGGATAGGAATGTGCAACGCCCTATTCCAACAAAGTCTGGTTTTAGGAGGTTCAATGCAATGCTATCACAAAATGGCGTAGAATATGAAGATATATACTCGTTAGATGATGAGCTCCCCGATTTTGTCCCAAGTACACAAACAGTCAACGAACCAATCATACTTGATTTTCCTCCATGTACAAATAGGGAAAATGAAGAAACATTCAGCTCTACTCTATTTCAGTATTATCCTAATGTTTTATCTCCCACTAAAGTTCACCAACCATCCAAACAATCAGATGGACAAGATAAACCACCTTTGGTTCCTCCATCACAGAAGGGAAGGGCACGTTGGAGTATTTCAGACAGCATGGTCCTCATTGAAGCAAAGCGCATTGAGAAAGATGCAGTATCCAGTGGTGGGGCAATGAAAAAAACTACAACTTCAGTTGAAAAGTGGAAACTAGTTCAAGAGTACTGTTCTTGTCATGGTGTCCTTCGGACAACAAACCAATGCCGAGATCGATGGGAGCATATTTTGCCAGAATATAAAAGGATCAGAGATTATGAGTCACATATTCCCTATGGCCATGATAGCTATTGGAATATGACTAGTAGAGAGAGGGCTGATAAAAAGCTTCCACCAAACTTTCCTATTGAATTGATGGATGCAATGGAGATCAAATTTGGGACTGATAGAGAAATTGATCCTGGGAATATAAATATTGATACTTCAGAGATAAATTATACATTTAGTTAGAACATTCCATCTCCAAATGAAAATGTTGATGAATTTGATACGGTGAATGCAACAGGTCAAGGCTCACAAAACGCTGACAGTGAAAGAGAAAAAGGGTACACTGGTAAAAAGAGGAAATCAACATTAAAAACTACAGCTATGAAGGACACTATTATTGAAAACAACAAATTAGTTGTTTCTACATTGTAGGTTGCAGAGGAGTGATGAATGAAACGCCATGAAAAAGATTATGCTTTAATGGAAATGTGGTTAAGTGATAAAAAATTATGTGATAGAAAAAATGTTCAAGTTGGAAGAGCAAAAGGTCAATGATCAATTCAAGTTGGAAGAGCAAAAGGTCAATGTTCAAACGAGCTTTGTTGCTGCTCTAAATTCCATTGGCCAAGTGATGCTTAAGATTTCCGAATCATTTTCAAATGAAAAATGATTTGGTCAATGATTGTACATTGTTAAGTCAAACTTTGTATGACAATTTAATAATTATGTAAAAAGCAGTTTTATGCTGTTGGATTAGTCTTATTAGATTCAACAATGTTGATTCAGCAAAGTTGTTAAGTCAAACTTTGTATGACAATTAAATAAATTTGTCTTATTAGATTCACTAATGTTGATAAGCTCTTTTGAATATATATTTTAAAATATTAATGGCTTAGTTTGATACTGTTGGATTTGCTTTCACATGGGCTTAATTGTTCTGGGAATCTTAATTGGTCTATAATGAATTATAGAACGAATTTATCATAATTTAGTATAAAAAGTCTAAAAAATCTATAGGCTAACAGAATAAAAGATTTCTATGGGCTGCAAAATATTCGAAATTTTCTGTGCAGTGCCTTCTGAGAAACTTCTTGTATGATATTGATTGGCACAAAAAAAAATCAGAGATTTTCACAATTTTTATCCTTAATTAGAAGTCTCCTTTTTCAAATAATGTTCATACAGAGCTCATGTGTGCTTGGAAGATTTCAATATCTTGTTACATGTTAAAAGTATTAGTCATGGCTTTTCCCTGTTCAAATATGCTCTTTTAACTATTTTCCATACATTTCTTTTATGACCTCTAAAACTCCAACCTTATAATTTTCAGGAAACATTTAATTCTTTTTATCTTTGATTCTTTTATGACCTCCTTTTACAACTATAGTATCATGTATCTGAATACAACTGTATAATGTTTTTAATTCCTGTTTTGCTTAGTTATTTGTGTTTGCTCTAATGTTTCTCTTTTCTGTGTTATGCTTTCAATTCTTCATTTCCATCACCATGGTCTGCAACTAGAGAACTCTATGGATATATGTGCATAAGTACTACAAAATGTCTAGTTAAAATGAAATAAGTTTGTATCCAATGCTAACAGCCTTGGTTCGGTGTTGAGTAGAATATTGATCTTTTGTAGGTTTAACTTGATTTGAAATTGAGTAAAATATCAACACCACAAACTCCTGACATTACTCCAAACCAACGAAGCTAGATAAGTATGACTGTATGATAACTACCCAGTCATTGACAACTACCTAATCATTGTTTTGAACAATTAATCAACTACAAAACTAGCCATCTAAATAATGCCCACTAGATCTTTCAAAACATACAGATTAAGACCAATTTCCATAAACATTTACAATAAAAGCTCTAATAACCTCATAGCAAGATAACTTTTATGAAATTTTTAAAAATTATTCCATCCAGAATTAAAGTGCACTTAATTGCTTAGATCATTTTATCTAAATACAAGTGTGCTTATAACAATATCATCGTTATAGTTGCTGTGGGCAACAGCGGCCAGTCAAACTACTACATCTGATAATCACAAATTTGTCTGTATCTTACATTGAACACATTAGGAGACCTGACAATTTCACAGTGCTATTTGGCCTAGTGATATATATTCATTTCAAAGACATAAGCACTTAGCTTGCCAAATATTTAATGTTTATTGCTTTTTGATCTGGTATAGATTCACTCCAAATACAACTGCTATTTGGCCTGGTGGTATAGATTCACTCCAGAATAGTGTGAAGTTTCCAATTTGTGAAATGTTCTTTTTTCAAAGTGTTAATAACAATGAGAGAGTCACCTTCCACTATAACATGATGGAAACCTGCATAATATACCAGCATTAACCCAACAAGGAGTGCCTGCCACTCTGTTTCATTGTTTGTTTTAACACCAAGATTGCGGGATGGGCCTTGTCCTACAATTATATGAGCAGCAAATGTGACCTTGTTTGGCTTAGTTCCAGCCACTATGCTTGCACAGAAAATCTGTAGAGCTTCTCTGGCATGTGCATGCCGTGCATACCTTGCAAACATAAAATTCCAAGAAACTACAGTCTTACATTTCACTCTTTCGAAGATTCTCCCTGCATGCTCCACAACCTCAGACTTGGCATACATGGCAGCAAGAAATTTCCCAACAACAATATCAGACCCAGGTCTACTTTTAAGAAATCGAGCTTGAACATGTTTTCCTTGCTATAGAGCTTCTAAGACTGCAGAGATGATGATAGCAGATAAGATTGCACTTGTAGTGTACTTGAAGAGTGGTGTAATCATTAAAAGCGTCAGCAAAACCATGGTTGACATCACAATATTTGAAACTGCTATTTGACAGCCTGCATTATAGTTCACTGCTGAACGTGAGAAGGAGCCTGCATAATAAAAAGCAAACACACTTAAACAACCAGCTTTATAAAATTAATGAATTTCAAATGCAAAATGTAAAGAATGGGAATAGGAGATCACAAATGCAGAGTTTTAAAATAACCTGTTGCAATATAGCAAGAAGTCAATGAGCCTGCGACATTCATAATACCCATTGCTACCATTTCTTTGTTTCCATCTAAATGGTAATCCTTTAATGCTGCAAATGTTCTTCCTATTGCAACAGCTTCCTGAAATAGTCCTCATGTAAATGAATGATATCAGTATCTAGTTTGATTTACATCAGAATGTAAAACTCTAAGCTCAGTGTTTAGTCTAGCACACAAACATTGTCAAACAATAAGTTTTATATCATTGTGGCTCAGAGTCGGGCATCTTCTCATTAGCAACAAGAAAAATGACATGAAGAAACTTTAATGACTACCGCACTAGATGTTCTATCATACCGTAAGAGCAATCAAAGCGGCCACAAAACCAATTTTAACACCTTTTGCAAGGAGGTGTCCACTGAATGCAAGTTCACTTGCTGAACTAGGGTTTACTCCTTTCTTAATATGATTCACCTGTTAAATAGAATATTTCAGTATAATCATCCTAAATTAAAAGCACCTAATGATCACCACAACTTGATTCTCCTTCCCCTCATCCATCGAACAAAAAATAAATAAAAATTATCACCATAACTAGAGGATCTGTTGGCTTACTATTTGCACACCATGCTTATCTGCACGTGTCAAATAAACAAGGAGAGTTGACAAAATGACTGAGATCAATGGAGCTACAGCTGGCACCCAGAAAAGTCTCTTATTTTTCTTGCCCTGTTCAAGTTGATTACAATTTAGAGTGTATTAGTTGAATTTGCATTAAACTTTCATTCAAGGACAAACTCTACGTGATTGCCAACTGCAGATCAAGATTTTGAGATATATAAGCTTTGCAATCAGAAAATTCCAAAGAAGAATATTCTTCTGCAAAACTAAGGTAGAGGACTTACAATATATTTAGCTGTCACAAGAAAAGTCAGGAAAATTGTTCCTATCAAAATCGTCTCCCAATTCCACTGTAAAACAATAAAAAGTTTTAAACAATATGGCTTGAAAAAATAGGAGCAAAGAAGAATATTCTTCTGCAAATACTAAGGTAGAGGACTTACAATATATTTAGCTGTCACAAGAAAAGTCAGGAAAATTGTTCCTATCAAAATCGTCTCCCAATTCCACTGTAAAACAATAAAAAGTTTTAAACAATATGGCTTGAAAAAATAGGAGCTGATTTTTTAGAGCAATTCTAATGTTCAGCAGTGCTGCATCCCATAGACAATCTATCAAAATCGTCTCCCAATTCCAAAGAAGAATATTCTTCTGCAATACTAAGGTAGAGGACTTACAATATATTTAGCTGTCACAAGAAAAGTCAGGAAAATTGTTCCTATCAAAATCGTCTCCCAATTCCACTGTAAAACAATAAAAAGTTTTAAACAATATGGCTTGAAAAAATAGGAGCTGATTTTTTAGAGCAATTCTAATGTTCAGCAGTGCTGCATCCCATAGACAATCTATCTTCTTCAGAATTTTTTTAGTTAATTTGAAGGATACAAGAAATAAAAGTTAGATAGTTACAATACACAATTACACAACATAAGTATAGTAGAACTAGTGAAAATACATACTCCATGATGAATTGCACCCCATACAGACTTCATTACAGAGATAATGTCCGTTTCTTTTTGTGAATTTCTTTATGCCAAGGAATCCTGACTAAAAAACGTTTCTTCTTCCACCAGATTTTGCTCTATTTGTATCCATAGGCCCAATACCCAATTAATGATACTGGAAAGTAACAGATAGCAACCACAATATATAGCTTGGATTTTGCATGATGGACAGGTTCTGATTTAATATAATTGCAGGCACTTGGAATGGTTATGATTTTTTTTATTCTGTGGTTTTGCAGGGAGGACATCACTATTGCATCATGAATTCCGCTTCAATTAACAAGCTAAAATTCCTTCTTGCCACTGCATCAAATATTATTCAGTTGGCATTACAAATTTGGAATGATCTTCAAAACTCAAACATCATACAACAAAAATATAAGAGACAAAGAATAGAGTTATCTGAAATAAGACAATCACCAAATATGGAATTAGATGACATGGAAACAATGCTTCATACAATAACTTCTGAGGTGGAAAGTGACATTGTCGAAACATTATCTATTTCTCAGTGGGAAGGAAGGATTCAGGGGGAGTGGTATGTGAAACCACGCTCTTTGTATTGGTGGAACCACTACATTTTTCAAGTTAGATGTGATGATGAACGTTTCCGCAGCATTTTCAGGTTGCCACTTGCATTATTTCAAAATATTTATGAAATTCTGAATGATGATCTAAAACAAATATTTTCATACGAAGACTGTCACAAAAATTAAAGTTGAATATTGGTCTATAAGGACCTTGCAATTTTGATAAGAAAAAAAAGCTGTTGCGCGCCTGGTATGTGCTCCCGCACCTACCTTGACTGCGTGGACCTTCTCTTGGGTGCACGCGGCTAGTAACAGGCCGGGGCCTGCGGCTTCTCTCCTGTGTGCTGGTTGGTGAAGGGGTGGGGGTTGTTTGGCGCGGTGGGAAGGAGGTTGTGTGGATTGTGGGTGGGGGAAGCGGTGTGGGTTTGGTGGAGCTAGGGTTGGTGCTCGGGGTTGGGGTATGGCTGGGGCTTCTAACAGCCTGGTGCTTGCTGGGCCAAAGCCATCTCAACCCTTTTCGGCTGCCATGCATGCACAAAAAATGGATTTGTCTTCTGTGGGTGAGAGCTCTAAGCTCAAGAAAGTGAATGGGTGCTTGTCGCGAAGCCAAGATCACCCTGTTTTGGTTATTTCTCTTGAATCGGTGCAGGAGGACTTTGCTTATTGGAGCCAACATGTTTTGATTTGCAAGTTTTTGGGTATTTGCGTCCCTCTCTCAGCGCTAGAGTCTTGGATCCGTCGGACCTGGCATATTGAAGGTGATTTCGATCTTTTGGTGTCTGCAAATGGCTATTTCATAGTTGATTTTTCTTGTATCTCGGATCGCAATCGTGTTTTCGAGGGAGGGTCGTATTTTTACAATCATGTTGGATTGTTCATTAAGCCTTGGCATGGAGGTTTTAATGCAACTGAGGATCTTCCTACATGGGTCCCTGTTTGGGTCCGTCTTCCATGGCTGTCGTTGGAGTTTTGGAGAGAGGACATTCTGCACCGGATTGCTGCTTTGTTGGGAAAGCTGGCTGCCATTGCTCAGAATACGTTGGATAAGAAGGTATTCTCCTATGCTTGCATTTGTGTTGAAATTGATTTAAATAACCCTTTGCCGGATTCTTTGGAAATTTGTATTGGTGCTGCCTCGTGGATTCAATCGCTTGATTATGAGTCCCTTCCTTTTCGTTGCCTCTTTTGTCATGAGTACGGACAACTTCAGCATCAGTGTCCTCGAGCACCCAAAATGGCAGGGGCTTCTTCTTCTCCTTCTTCTGGGCCTTCGGTGGAGAAGGGGGATAAAGGCAAGGCATCTGTGGTCGAGGGTGGGCCTGATAAGGATGGCTTTATTCCTGTTAAACAGAGAAATAAAGGGAGGGGTCAGAAGCGGGCCTATAAGGACAGACAGAGTGATCAGGGTTTCAATCGGTTTGAGGCCCTAGATAATCAGGCTTTGGAGGAAGGGATTCTTGTTGAATTTTCTTCTTGGGCCACTGGTATGGATGTTGGTTTGGATTCGGGGCTGGAACAGGCGATTGTTGTTCAGAATACTTCTCCGGCATTAGGGCTGGGGATTTTTGAGCCTCCTGGAGCCTCTACAGATGTGTAGGATGATATTGTTTTAGCAAATTTAGCTAAGGCAATGTTTTCTTCAGGTAAAGGTCGGGGATCGTCTCCTGCTTTGGGGGTGTTGCAACGCCCTCTCAAGAAGGGGCACTTTGAAAATTCTTTGAAGGCTGGTCATAAGAAGGATGCAGACAAGATTAAGTCTACTGGGGATTTGTTGGTGGAATCTAGTTTTGTTAAGACCCTGGAGGCCCACTTCTCTCAACCTTCCTCATGATTGTTCTCTCATGGAATGCAAGGGGGTTGAATAGCACCTCCCGTCAAAAGGCTATTCAAGATTTGATTGTTGTTTAGTCTCCAGATATCTTTTGTGTTCAGGAAACTAAGCTTTAGGTGGATCTTATGCTTCAACATGCTCCTCGTATTTGGTCTTCTGGCCAGTGTCAGTGTATTGGGTCTAGGGGAACCTATGGGGGTTTGGCTCTTTTCTGGAATCCTCATAAGGTGGTTCCTCGTTCGTGGATTTCCAGCCAGTCTGCTATTTCAGTGGTGGCTTCGGTTTTGGAATCTGGTGAGACTATTTTGGTTAGTAATGTTTATGCTCTGATTGACATTCGTGGTAAAATCCAACTTTGGGCTCATATCAAGTATGTGAGGTCTTGTGCCCCCTTTTTTCCTTGGAGCTTAGCTGGTGATTTCAATGTTGTGTTGAGTTTGGAGGAGAAAAGGGGTGGGCTGCCTAGGCTTGGTCTTGCTTCAGATATGTTTTAGAGTAATGTGGACTCTCTTGCTCTGGTGGATGTTAAACCCTCTAACAGAATATTCACTTGGAATAATAGACGGAGTGGGCCTGAAGTGATTTCCCAACGGCTTGATCGTTTCCTTGTCTCTTGCTCTTGGGTTAGAGGTAGCTTGGTCATTTGTTCTGAGATTCTTGACTGGTGTGGCTCTGATCATTGGCCAATTAAGCTTTCGACTTCTGCTTTCCCAAATCCAAAGAATCCTCCTTTCAAATTTCAGCTTATGTGGTTGCATGATCCATCTTTGGGTGATCTTGTTGCTCAGTGGTGGCGGGATGGCGCCCCTATGTATGGTACAGCTATGTATTCTTTGGTTAAGAAGTTGCAATATGTCAAGTATCATCTTAAGCGATGGAATAGGTCATGTTTTGGTAATTTTCGGGCCAAGAAAAGAGAAGCGCAGGCTCGCCTTGCTGTTATTAGTTATTACTCGCCAGATTCAAGATTTGGGTTTTTCGGAGGCTCTTGGGCATGCTAAGGGCCAGGCTATGAAGTTGGTGGAGTGGGAGCTTCGTGGGGAGATTTTTTGGAAACAAAAGGCTAGGATTGATTGGCTTCAAGAGGGTGACAGGAATACTGCTTTTTTTCATCATTCGGTACAAGCTCGTCAGAATAAGTGTTTTATTTCTTCTCTTGTTAACTCAGAGGGTCTTTCAATCTCTTTGCATCAGGCTTTGTCTAGGGAGGCTCGTCAGTTCTACTCTGATCTGTTCACCGAGGATTCACTTCTTGCTGAGGTGGATGAGAATATGGTCCTTGATTGCATTCCCTCCTTAATTTCTAATGAGTTGAATGCTTCTCTTACTCACCAGGTGACTTTGTCGGAAGTGGAGGAGGTGGTGTTTGGGATGAATAAGGGGAAAGCTCCTGGCCCTGATGGTTTCCCAGTTGAGTTTTTTCAGGAGATTTGGGATATTGTGAAGCTGGATTTATTGGAGGTGGTTCATGAATCTCTTCATAGTAAGCAGATGCTTCGTGCCCTGAATGCTACTTTTCTGGTTCTCATTCTTAAGAAGGAAGGTGCTGACAGGCTTGATCTCTTTAGACCTATTGCACTCTGTAATGTGGTGTACAAGATTATTACGAAGTTGATTGCTGAGAGGATTAAATCTTGTTTGCCCGTGATCATTTTTGAGGAGCAAGGTGGCTTTGTGGCTGGTCGTCAAATTCTGGATGGGGTGGTGGTTGCATCTGAAGTTATTCATTCAGTGGCAACCTCTCAGGATAGGTCTATGTTTATCAAGTTGGATATGGCCAAAGCTTATGACAGAGTTAAATGGAGTTTTCTTCAAAAGATTCTTTTGGCCTTTAGCTTTTCCTCTGATTGGGTGTGCTAGATATTGAGCTGTGTGACCTCTTTCGGTTATTGTGAACGGGGAACCTTCAGAGCTATTTGGGGCCTTCGCTAGGGAGATCCGCTCTCTCCTTATTTGTTTATTATTATGGCGGAGGGGCTAGGTCGACTTCTTAAGTCTCAGGTTTCACATGGATTGATTCATGGGTGGCAGTGGGGGATGAGTTTGCCTACACTTTCTCAACTCCAATTTGTGGATGACACCTCTCTTATGGGTCTGGCTCGTATTAGGGAGGCTGAATTCTTCAGGGCAACTTTGGACATCTACCTTGCGGCTTCGGGCCAGAAAGTCAATGAGCAGAAGTCCTCTATATTCTTTTTTAATACTCCTCATGCAATCCAGTGGAGGATTGTTGCTATTCTGCGGTTTCAAATTGGGTCTCTTCCCTTTGTCTTCTTGGGCATTCCTCTTGCTATTGGTCGTCAGCCCAGACTCTCCTGGCAGCTTTTGCTT
Source organism: Sequoia sempervirens (assembly GCA_007258455.2). Lineage (NCBI taxonomy): Eukaryota > Viridiplantae > Streptophyta > Pinopsida > Cupressales > Cupressaceae > Sequoia > Sequoia sempervirens. The sequence continues at coordinate 307,983,643 of VDFB02105785.1, read as the reverse complement.
GATAAACTTAGGTGGAAGGTTACTCACTGGACCCATCATTGGCTATCTACTACTGCTAGAGTGACTCTTCTTAAGTCTATTATCCAGACCCTTCCTATCTATAGGGGCTTTGTTCAAGTGGCTCCTATGTATTTCCTTAAGGAATTTGATGCTCTTTCTCGTCAAATTCTTTGGAGCAGTAACTTGTTGTCTTCAAAGTGGAGCCTTGTTAAGTGGGATTCTGTGTGTAGACCAAAGCAAGAGGGTGGTCTTGGTTTACGCTCTGCTATTTTGAATGGGAAAGCTCTTGCTGCCAAGCTTTATTGGTGATGGTGTACCAATCAGCATCAGTTATGGGCTTGTATTCTCAACCATAAATATCTTCGGGGTGTTGCTTCTTTTGAGGTTCCTCGCTATCCTCTGGAAGGGAGTGGTTCTATGATTTGGCATATTTTGAAAGTGGGGGCACAACTGATTAAGAGTGCGCTGTTTTGGATCTGTCATTCGGGGTCACAAGCTCTATTTTGGTCTAATTCGTGGGATGGTTACCCTCCCATTCTCTCTTCTTTTCCTCACCTCTAGCCCCTTTGTGATGTTTTTATTGTGGTCGGCTGGGATACTGTGGAGCATTATAAGGTGGAGCAGCATGATGGATTGGTTATAAGTTTTCGCTGGAAGCATCCTTCTGAGTGGCCACCTGGAGGATCTCAGGGGGATAAGCATGAGCTTTCCCTGCTCCTGGCTTCCCGTGTTTGTAACTCTTTGAGGGGACCTGATGTCTTGGCTTGGGATGGTTTGGAGTTGTCTGGAAAGTACTTTGTGGCGGTTGGTTATAAGCAGTTAGGTAGACAGTTGTTTGGGGACATTGAGGTCCCTTGGTGGAAGCAAGTTTGGCACAAGCTGTCATGGCCCAAGTGCAACTTCTTTATGTGGTTAGTGGCTCAAAACCGGTGTCTTACTTGGGATAATTTATGTAAGCGTGGTTTCCATGGTCCCTCTATGTGTGTTTTGTGTCATGGTGGTGAAGTGAGTGTCTCCCATCTCTTCTTCCAATGTTCCTATGCTCGAGAGATTTGGCATTTCTGGTGGGGGGTGTCGAATACGACCTGTTGGCATGCTTCCTCATTGGTGGAGTTTGGGGAACGGTGGGGCAAGGTCCCTGTCTCTACCTCCTTTCTTCAGGCTACTTGGGCTCTTGGGCCTTCCTTCATTATCTGGAACCTGTGGTTGGAGAGGAATAGGCAGATTTTTCAAGATTCGTTGTTGCTGGCCCCTCATTTGTGGTGGAAAATTCTACACTCTTTAGGGGAAACTATTGCGGCTAAGTGTGATATGACTGTGTTGGTGGATCCTCATGATGTTGGTTGTTGTAATCATCTTCATCTTCCACCTCCGCAACGGTAGCTCATGCGCAACAGATGTAGACATCCTACCCCGAAGGTGAATAGGGAGGGAAGATGGACCCCTCCTCATGGTGTCCTAAAAATCCACTCGGATGGCTCTTCTCGTGGAAATCCGGGTGATGCTGGCATTGGGGGTATTGGCCGGGATAGCTTTGGGGATGTTCAGTTTATCTTCTCTATGTATAAGGGTCTACATGCTAATAATCTTATGGAGGCTCAGGCCATTTTATTGGCTATGGAGCAGGGTAGTCTTTTGGGTTGGTGAAGGATCATATGTGAGTTTGACTCTCAAGTTGTGGTGAACTTACTAAAAAGGCAGTATTTAGATGATGTGAGTTGGCAGCTGGCTTTGATTGTTGAACAAATTCTCACTCTTTGTGCTTCTCTGGACTATATTACTTTCACTCATATTCCTCGTGAATGGAATGGTGTTGCTGATTGCTTGGCTAAATGGGCTTCTGATCATACTCATGATTGGAATGTGGTGGATCGGGGTCAACTTCCCACGGATCTATCTCTTCAATTGGATCACTTGATTGAACTTGATAGGGCCATTTAATGCCCTTGCTTTGTAATGTTTTCTTGATTGAATAAAGTTTTTACCCCTCCTTGATGTTAAAATTTAACTGGATTATGTGATTTTAGATTTACAGCTTGGTAAAGTATAGCCTTTGAATTACATTAAAGGTTTGGATTGTGATAAACACTGGATTTTGTGATTTTATTTTATGTTTAATAACTTTTAACCATGTAACCTCCCTACTATAAATTCTAAATATTATATGCATCAAGGTCTTATGACATCTATACGTGTAGAGCTGTTTGTTATGCATATAATATAAAATGAAAGTGTTGGGATTTCAGTGGAGAAATCATTGCAAGCTTTAGGATGAACTGAGCACCATTGTGTGCATATATGGTCTCTGAGTACATATTTGTTTCAGCTTTAAATGTAAAAGCAAGTCTTGCTAGCTTTATCTCAATAATGGCATGGAAATGAGGTGCATTTCTTCTTGCATTTGTTTTATGAATAAATGGTATCTCGTTTATGGAAAACAAATCCCTGGTTTTTGTTGATTCTCAGTACTCTTGAAACTAATGTGATGACCAACTTTAGATCAAAAGTTCTAAAATCAGAATTGGCAAATTGGTAATGTTGAAGACAAAGTAGAGAAGAAGAAAGTGCATTGATATGGAGCAAGTAAACATTTTTGGAGCTGATTGTATTTCATTTTGTGTTGTTGAAAATATTTTATACAATTCATGCCTTAGCTAAATGATTACATGCCTGGAGTGACTAGGTAACATGCTTTACCAATGGGAACTAAATCGTATCAACAGACTGCTCTATAAGTCTTGTTTTTTCAGATTTTCTAGTTCATAGTTTCTACCTTCTCTCAGAAGTAATTATATATCCCAGTTGAATTTGATTGATTGAAATATCTTTGCAAATAATTATGGGGGAACTTGAGGGGAATTAAAAAGAAAATGTAGATAAATTCAGCACTACAGAGCTAATAACTGCATATCTTCCATGTTAGCAACTCGTACAAAATAATGATACTCAGTTAATTTGGCGTTTGAAAGTTAATTGGCCATTACAGAGGATGCAAAAGCTTCAAGACTAATAGAAAGCATCAATTGTAATAAGAGGAACATGAGAAGTAGATATAAGGGAAGACAATATGTTTACTGAGTTAATATAGATACTTCCAAATAGCAGTGCTAATCGAGTGAAACAACAAACAAGCACTCACAATGTCTACATCAACATGTAAAAGCATAGTTCATTTGTGTTATTTCAAGTTTGCAAACTAATCATCATGTTGTCATGAGAAGAATCCCTAATCCCACCTCAAACATGAGATTATGACAAGAACTTTGAGAATGCATAAAAACCAAAGACAAATGTCTGTTGAGACCCACATATAGACAAAATTATGTGAAATTCAAAGAGCTGCACATAATCGTCCCTACCAATTGAATACAAACATAATATGTATAATGGGTTAAGTTTTACCAATGTTCAACCATATATCCCCGATTTCCCAATTCATGAAAGCACCTAATGCTTGCCTTTGTATATGGAGAAGGAACAGAGAAACAAAGAAGCCCTTTCATGTACTCTAAAATCCATAATGACCGAATTTCACTGTAAAAGTTGTATAAATAAGATTATTCTTGGAAAGAAATAAACCATTGGTTGATTACAAAGACCAAGAGAGTAAAAAAATATTGATAGTACCATATAGATTGCAAATATTCCTTTGCCTCTGCAACCCACGTCAAATTTGATCTTTATGAAGTGTTAATCAGGTAGAAGTCAAACTCAGATCTTAATTCTATTGAAAAATGTTTCAGCTTAAATATTACAAAATTAAGTCATTGTTGCACAGTGAACATCAAAATGGAAATATAATATTTACCATACAAGTTCCCCAAAAATTTCCAAAACTCCTTTACAGAAAACTACTTCACATTATTTTACCTTTTAAGAAAGATTTGGTTAAGCTACTGTATGAATAATGGCAGTAAAATATGACTTGTATATTTTGTGTTCTATTTGAATATTGGCCCACCATTTTGTCAACTTACAGTTAAAGATGACATAATTTTAAGATTTTTTTTGTGTTTTTGAAGGCTTCAGCCAACAAATTCACCTCCAACAATTCATTGTCAACAATTCACCACCAGCAATATGATATGAATTGTTGGTGGTGAATTTTCCACGAGATGAATTTATCATGGCAATGAATTGTTGGCCATGAATTATTAAAAGTTTTTTGTTGAATGTAAATTTTTCTAATAACCTATTATTGGATCTCTGCGAAATACAATGATATGGTAACTTTATTTACATTCCTCTAAATTCTTTCCAGATTGTATTTATTTTGTTATACATTGCACAATTGTTGATTTTGTAAAATGAGTTTTCAAAGATATATTAATAATATATAACAATAATAATAAATAAATTAATAATTTAATATTAATAAACTTTTATTATTAATAATATAATATTAAGGATAACAATATATTTATAAGAATATTATTTCTATAAAACATTGTTAATAAAATAATGTTGGACATAATATACATAAATCTTTTTTATTAATTGACCTTCCACACATCTTTGGCGTAGCCATTGCACACCAATCCTCAATTGTAAGCAACTTGTTGACATAGCAAAAAATGCAATAGAAGATGATAAAAAATTAAATAAAATAGATATACGCACAAACGTAAACAAATACCATCATGTAGTTTTCAATTGATTAAAATATTTCTGTTTTTTTATTGTCAAATAAAACAATATTTAAAAGTATTAAGAGTAAAATTCATGAGAACACTAGCTTCCTTAAATTATGGAGGTTAATGTTTAAGTTGGGCCACACTTCATGGGATCACCAGCTTCCTTAAAATTTGGAGCTTAACATTTTACGCTGGACAGTGCTAATAAGTCCATGGGACTGCCAGCTTTAAAAAATTCCTAAAAATTCTCAGCAGCACCCGCTGAGATTTTTTAGCAAGCGCCTTCCCATGGGACCCCACCCTTATCAAGAGGATGAAGGCCGAAAGTAACTAGGCCGCATTCTACATTCGAAAGAGCCGAGTGGGGACGGCAAGCAACGACCAAACATACAGGCGGGAGTGGTTCTGTTGGGAAGCCCCGGCTTGACCAATCATCGATAAAGACATACAGAAAGAGAAACAGAACTTTCCAGATACTCTCTTCCATTCTGATCATCACGAATCATTGAAACCGAGGAAGAGATACCATGAAAACCATTCGACTGAAAGCTTGAATTGAGGATGCTTGATGGTTCCGGCTATGCCCGGTGCTGGGAGGGTTTTAATGTGTTCATTTCTTGTGAAAATTGGCAACGTGGGGTTGTTGCAGGGCTTTTCATCATAGATATCAGTCTCAATGAAAAATTGTCCATAATAAGTTCTTGGACAAATTTTCACATTTTGAGACTGATATCCTACGATGGAAAGCCCTGCAACGACTGTGCCATTCACCTCATATATCTTTGGAAACCATTCTTTCTAATAGGCATGTCTGGACTTCTGAGTTCTACCCAGTTCAACATTTCATTCTGATTCACCATTTATCGTTTTTCATTATTTGTTGTGTTGGATAAATATCATGTAAACGTTCTATCATATATTTCTATGAAATGATCTGTAAGTATGAGTTTGTAATGACTATTCTTAAATACTTAGAAGGTAATTGTTTTCAATACAAATAGAATAATTATAAGTTCAGATTTTTTTTTCATTTATTTGAATCTGTTTTATGTAATTTGTTTTTTCATGTCAAGTCTATTTCTTAAAGAGTCGGTTTCGTAATTTGGTATCATTTTTATTTTCCTCCTCATGAATGATCACCCGATATGATTATAAACAAAACATTGAGTACTTGAAAATACTACATTCTATGATGACATAGTTTACGCAAACTGTATATCTTCATGTAACTGTATATCATCATGTGAGGTAAATATTTTGTTGGAAAAATGCTAGGGATATGAAAGTTGCATTCTAAAATGTGGACATCTGGCTTCTTTTTACTGGCTTTGAAAGGCTCGGCCATTATATAATCTGCAGGTACATTCGTGATAGAAATGACACCTTGGTGTTTTGTTTTCAAAAGCCTGAAAATTTCATGTATAAGTTATTGCAGCACTATATGATACTTTCCTTCGGGAGATTAGTTTTTAATGGAATACTGCTTTGAAATGATGGAAAGGTTGTGTGGAGGCTTCTGTATTAGAGTGTAGCTGGCAGAAATAAATTGCTTTAAAGAGTATTCAGTCACTGTTATATTCCTTGGTTATTTATTCTTTTTAGTTTTTCTTCTGTATTCCTTGTTTTTGTGGAGTTTCAGCTTTGAATGTTAGTTTTCTATTATGTCAAGTTATATAATGGATTCAATTTTATAATACATTACCAGTATCAAATATGATTTCTGTAAATAGATGGTCAATCTACATGTTGATGAAAGTAATCTTATTGTAGATCTAACAATGAATGAAGTTCATTTGATTGATTTTTAAAAAGAACTCAATTAAAAAATTGGTCTGGTTTGTTGGTGAAGTTGAATGGTTTTAAACAAGTCTCAACACCATAAGGGATGAGTTGCATGTACCTTGTTTATGCTTCCACATTTTGCATCCATGCATGCTAGGGCAGCTGCATCAGTTTTAGTGTTGTAATACATCTTGTACTCTAGATCATTTTCGTGGATTACAATGCCATAGCTGACATACTTGGTTTCAGATTTGATATCACTGGATTATTATTACAGGGACCCAAATTTATAAGGGGTCTTTGCAGCTACTTGGCTTTAAGGATTCTGCTTGAACCTACCCGGTTGGTGTTACAGAGAAGGCTATAAATGCTCGGCCTCCAAGGTATTTATGCACTTCCATTTGATCATTTCTTCATACCCTAGCTACATGGTGTTGAAGTACAACCGGCACAACCTTTCAGCTCCTCCAGCTTTTCACATTCCATATTTCTGTGACTCTTCATTTTGCAATGTTGAGCTTGATAAAAACAATGATAGAAATTTTTATGTTGTTGATGAAAACCTGTGATGGCTGCAATCTTTCAAGGAGAATAAAATCCACTTTTCCTGTGGACATAGCCAATTAATGAACCACGTAATTCTTTGTCTGTGCATTTTTGTGTTGTTAGTCTCTTGTAGTTATTTTTATTACTCTGTTTCTGCTCTGTTTTCTTAACAGTTAGATTATTTGCAAAGCCCGCATAAAGATTTGTTCCAATTGTATTCTTAGTTTGTGTTTTTTCTTTAAAGTGATATTTGAAAAGCCATTTTTCCTTTCGCCCATCTCAATTTCATCAGGAAGTATTTGATGAATGCATCTCCATCAAATTGATCTATGCTCTGTTGTAATGTTTTACCAATCTAAGTTTGGAACTGCTTAAAAAAGGACAAGCAAAAAGTCATCAGCAAAAATGCATGTTTCTCATGGACTTCAACCACACTCACCTTGTTTATTTCATCAACCAAAAGCAACTCCATTTTCTTGGAATGAAAGGCATCCATGTAATAATGTTGCAAACTTTCTTATGGTGTAGCTGTCATATTAACTGTTAAATGTCTTACCCATTGCCTCAAACATTAAAATAAAAAGGGGATTGTTGTTAGATATTATAGTTGGAAATGCTTTCATAGACATGTATACTAAATGTGGAACATAGGCAAGGCAACAAATTGTTTAGCAGAATGCGTCAAAGAAATGAGGTCTCATGGAAATGTAAGGCTTTACAAATTTCAAGAAAATGCAATTGGCGAAGCCTATTGTGCACTTTACCTTATTTGCAAAATGAGCATCAATATATTGTTTACAAAGTCTGTATTTGCTTTACTCTATATGTTGTATATATATCAAATTTGTTTGTAATTATAACCTAGACATTTTCTGCACTTTACTAGGTAATGTCAGTGTTCTCCCTGATTAAAGTCTGAACCTCCACCAATTTATACTGTGTCCTCTTCCGTGTTGTCAAACAATTTACGTGCCTTGTCTATGCTCCCGCATTTTGCATGCACGTCTACTAGGAAAGTAGTAATTATAACAAACCCTGCAAGTTTGGTTGTGCGAAAATGTATTCAAATTAGGATTTGATAAAAGAATCTTTTCTCACTTTTGAATATGATACAGGTTTTGTGATTGTAGTTAGGTTTCAATGTTCCATGCCAAAAAGGTGTGCTGGTTAGGCAGTGATCTGAAAAATCCATCTTCCAAGTTTGTATGGCCTAGAAGTTGTGATTGTAGTTGGGCTGAAAAGTATTTTTTGTTCTGTTGGCAGCCAATGTAAGAATTTATACTTTATTTAATTCTTTATTTTAGCACTGAGAATCTGCAAGCATTCTGTCAGGGTTAATCAAGTTTGTATGGAAATAAAGAATTGAGGCTAATTAAGTCATTAAAAGTCAAAAGAATATGTCAATGTCACTGGGTGCACAATTCTTACATACAATATGTCACAAGTTCCATTCAAATGAAGTCCTGCCTCTCCTACACTTCATACTTTCATTTTTATTTTTTTTAACTCTGTTGCAAAATCTTCACCTTTAATCTGCACCCATTCTCAAAAAATTCCAGTTACTCGAAACTGAACAACAGCAAAATACTATCAGAAAGTGCGATGCATCCAACAGTAAGATGCAAATTTTGGATTGTTTCATCTTTGGTTTTACAGCTTGGTGTCTGGCAGAGTGTTGTTTCGTTAAATGCTTATTGCATGTTAACCTTTGATTATTGTTGCAATGAATTCAGTGGACATTGATTGGAAAATGCCATTGATAACCAACGGAAATATGAGATGTATAGCAGAAATGCATATTACTTGAAATATATTCTGGCATATCGCTAGCAATCTGTCCTATTTTCCTGGCCATATTGGATCTGAGATCTAGGATGCTAGATTTCCTAATAAATGGTGCAGTGATGAATAATTTGAGGCTGTTAAAGAGAGTGATGCTCTACCATCACTTTACAAAATAGGCAATTTATAATCCTATCTGACAAATTGCTCATTTTGTACAATGACAGTAGTGCATTCTTGTAAGCAGGTTCAGTTTATTCATCGTTGCAACATTTCATGGGAGATTAATGTTTTCGCTATGCTTTTTTTTGCTATTAATGCATTCCTTGGGAGTTGGGTCAGCAGGTAGAAGGCTGTTTAAGCTATGGTCTGAAGGGATTTCTTTATTAAACTGTAATTTCAGCTATTTATTGCAATTTTTTTGATTGGCGGGTGTTATTTTGACCATGCTTTTCTAGTTTTCTATTTAGAAATTTTCTTTGGACCAATAAACAACCAGTGGAGGAAAAAATTTCATATGTTCCTAATGTTTTGAGGTTGTTATTGTGTCTTTGCAATGAGTGTTCACATGGCTTGCTTCTGGTATCACATTTTGCCAGCCAACGTGCCTTGCTTCTGGTATCACTGTTTGCATGTGCCTTGTCTATGCTTCCACATTTTGCATTCATGCATGCTAGGGCAGCTGTATCGGTTTTAGAGTTGTAATATAGCTTGTACTCTAGACCATCTTTGTGGATTACAATGCCATAGCTGACATACCTGGTGTCAGATTTGATATCACTGGATTATTATTACAGGGACCCAAATTCATAAGGGATCTTTGCAGCTGCTCGGCTTTAAGGATTCTGCTCAAACCTACCTGTTTGGTGTTACAGAGAAGGCTATATGCTCGGCCTCCAAGGTATTTATGCACTTCCATTTGATCATTTCTTCATACCCTAGCTACATGGTGTTGAAGTACAACCAGCACAACCTTTCAGCTCCTCCAACTTTTCACATTCCAATTTCCATATTTGTGACTCTACATGTATGCAAAATGTGGAAAGGCAACAAATTGTTTTAACAGAATGCTTCAAAGAAATGGGGTCGCATGGAGTGTATTTTTAGAAAGAGGCTTTACACATTTCAAGCAAATGCAATTGGCAAAGCCTATTGTGAACTTTACCAAGCATCAATATATTGTTTACAAAGTTTACAAAGTCTATATTTGCTTTACTCTATATGTTGTATTTATATCAAATTTGTTTGTAATTATAATATAGACATTTTCTGCACTTTAGTAGGTAACCTCAATGTTCTCGATGATTAAATTCTGAACCTCCACCAATTTAGACTGTGCGTCCTCTTTGTTGTTGTCAAACAATTTACGTGCCTTGTCTATGCTCCCACATTTTGCATACATGTCTACTAGGAAAGTAGTAATTATAACAAATCCTGCAAGTTAGGATTTGATAAAAGAATCTTTTCTCACTTTTGAATATGATACAGGTTTTGTGATTGTAGTTAGGTTTCAATGTTTCATGCCAAAAAGATGTGCTAGTTAGGCTGTGATCTGAAAAATCCATCTTCCAAGTTTGTATGGCCTAGAAGTTTTGTGATTATAGTTGGGCTGAAAAGTATTTTTGTTCTGTTGGCAGCCAATGTAAGAACTTATACTTTATTTAATTCTTTATTTTAGCATTGAGAATGTGCAAGCATTCTGTCAGGGTTAGCCAAGTTTCTATGCAAACAAAGAATTGGGGCTAATCAAGTCATTAAAAGAAAGGTCAATGCCACTGGGTGCACAATTCTTACATACAATATGTCACAAGTTCCATTCAAATGAAGTGCTGCCTCTCGTACACTTCATACTTTCATTTTTATTTATTTTTAACTCTGTTGCGAAATCTTCACCTTTAATCTGCACCCATTTTTGAAAAATTCCAGTTATTTGAAACTGAACAACAGCAAAATCAGAGCAAGAGATTTATTCATTGATAATGTGTGCTAATTGAGCAGCTTAGGAGGGAGCAACATTGTTCTTATAGCCACACAACCTGCTTATGCACTTATTAATGATGATTATAATTAATGAGGTTGTTATCAGTTTAGTGTGGAGACTACAACATTGAAGTTGAATACTGATGGAGTGGCATCTACTACAAGCTCAATCTCCACAGACAAATGATTTGGGTAACTAATAATTTATTTGCCCACAAATTGAGAAAATAATCTCTAACAACATCCCTTGATCCTTCTAAGTTTTAGATTCAATGCTTCATTTGGAAAGATTTTTAAGCTATACTAATAATTGACAATTGTGGGCATATATAATGTGCATATATATATGAATGGCTCCTAATACTACAATCAAAGCATTAACTTGAAAAGTGAAGAACAAATGTGTAAAATGACAGCTAAGCTTCAAACACTTATTGTTCCTATTCCAGGTTAGTGCTCTGGTTGTAGCATCAAGTCCACAATTTTCTTAGATCAAGTGGTGTTCAGATTTCCATAAGCTATAATATATATCAATGTTGTTTTTTGCATTAGACTGTGTAACAGTTTTTAATTCAAAAACTCTCACACAGTCTAATTTGCAAACAACACTTGCTATGGATAGTGACCATCCCACTTCATGCTACAATCAGAGCACTGACCTGCAATAGCAACAATAGCTGTTTGAACCTTAGCTGTCATTTTACTCAATTATTCTTCCCTTTTTAGGTTAATGTTCTGTTTGAACCTTAGCTGTCATTGTTTGTGATACAGGATATTTTTCTCTAACAAAACAACAAATGGGTGGCACTAAAACAAACAGTTGCTAGACATTCGAAGGGTGGCACTAAAACAAACAGTTGCCAGCCATTGGCATGTGATATGGAATTTCAGCATTCTCTACTGTTTTCTATATTGTAATCTCAATGATAATATCAATCAAACAAACATGGTATGGGTATGAATTTTAACTTTCATTTTTCTTTAAATGTTTGTTTTGGTTTTTAAATTTGCAACTTGAGGTAACTTTGCTACAACTTCTAAGAACATGCACTTTTTATAGCAGGAAAATCTGGATCCAAAGAGTACAACATACCAGTGCAGAAAGAAGAAAATATTTTCAACGCATTAGAAGCAATAGCAGCCATTGTGTTTGCAAATAACTTTGGCATGCTTAGGAGTAAGAATCCATGGCATATAGTTGATGGAACAGGTCCAGCTTCAGCAACACCATGTTCATGCTCTTGTTTACATATGTCAAAAAAGGAAAACATGTGTATACAACTTTATATTTCAGTTTACAATGCCAACAAAAGAAAACATCATACCTTTTCAGGCTACAATACTTGTTTTAGTTGAGTCATTTTATAATACATGGCTTAAATTGCAGACAATATTTTTGATATTTATTGCAAGTTTATTTTTTATTTTTAAATCTTAATATTTCAATGGATATTTGTTGTGCCTACAGGCAGTACCTCAGATGGATGGTTTGCCTTCAGAAACATTATGGCTGAGATCAATAAAGCTTGCAGCTTAGTACTACTAATCCAGGTCAGAGATCTGTGAGTCTTAATGTTTCTTTTTTTTCCTTGTCGGCTAGTGCCCACAATGCCCAAATTTTGATTGATTGCTAAATTTGCTTTGGAGGGTAGAGGCTTTATGTGCATGTTGAGCTGAAGGGTGTGTCCTTTTGATGTAATTTTGATGAGGCAGCAACAACAAGCAAGTGCAACATCAGAGCACTTGCAGTTGTGAGGATTGTTAGATCCAGTAGCACCAGGATTCATATCAGTAGGGAGTTCATAGGAAAACTCTGGGGAATAAATCCATAGGTTTAGCTGGTGGAGAGAGTGGTGGAGTGGTGATGGCCAAAGTCATCAGGCCATAGCAGAAAAGGTTTTTCTTTGATCTAGGGAGCAATTCTTGTGGCTAATTCCTCAGAATTTCAGAGGTAATGCATTTAATTTTTTGAGTTTTATAAATTCCCATTTTTTTAAGGCTTCAAGTTGTATTGGTTCAAAGTTCAAACATTTATTGGCAATTTTTTTCAGTTCTCAATTATTCTTATTAGATAGTTCTGTATTCAATTCTTGATTTAGATTCCGTGTTTTGAGATTTTTTTATCTTTTACAGTTCAACCGCAAAGTATGTTTAAATATCTAGATATTAGATCTGTTTTTAAGGTATAATAAGTTAACTTCAGTTTTCCATTTTTCCCACTGTAAAAACACTTCTAAATGGGTTAATCCACAAAAAATACAAGTGCTTTCACATCCTTATTTTCTGGTCTTTACTGGCAAAATTCTGCATTGAAACTCTATCAAATTACTATCTTGTTCACAAACAATTTGAAATTAAGATTGCTAAAGTTTCTAGTAAAGCTTCAAGGTAGCTAGTTGTTTGGCATAATCCTGTGTTCATTTCAGCATGGATTATCTAACTGGTATGATAAGTCCATCATCAAAAGTTGAGAGGCACTGATACAAGTGTCATCTACAAACTGCTTGCTGCATGTTTGAACCTACCATTAACTAGTACCTTACCTTTGCAGGTTAGTAGTCATTCAACATTTTTTGGTTAATTTTTTTATCAAATTGGACTTTAGCATCTGCAGTACAACATTCTGCAGTTTTCTTTTTCTTCAAGGAGCAACAAATTTAGATTTAATGATACAGTGCTCACTTTTTTGGGTCATCATGGCTTCTTTGTCTGCATTGAAATAAGGATGTTCATCATCATTCAGTACCCATTTTTGTAATACCCCTCATTAGCATTAAGTTTTATATTTTGGCAGTGTTTTACAGTGTTTGGTTGCAGGTGACAGGATCAGACCGTTCAGTTATTATACTTCCTGTATCTGTATTAGACCAATTCCACAGTGTGGCAAACTTGTATTTATGCTACTGTTACACATTGCACCTCCAGGAACTAATAAGGTTTCAACCTTAACTGAGTTTAATATGATATTACTATTCACAGGAGCCTAATCAGCCTTGCAATTTTAAACTTCAATTCACACACTATCACATCTTGAACCAATAGCTTTCTGGAAACACTCTGAAATACTTACTAGGTTTGAAGTTCGAGCCCTGGCTAGCCCATTGGTTTCCTGAGTTACTTACTACCCTCTGCTCAAGATCGTGGAGACTCGTTTGAGTCTCCAGGAATGTGCCACAATTTTCCTTGGTACTATTACCATTCTTACATTTAACTTTCCAAGATGTTGGTTATCTTGACTCAATTTCAGAAAGGCGAAGAGTGCGGGTTATCTTTTAGTAAATGACTAACTAGAAATAGAACAATGTGTTACCTCACAATTAAGTCATCAGCTGAAGCAAAGGGACTGATTTACGACATATAACAAAGAAGGAAAAGTTGAAGTGAGGAAACTACTTAACACTATGACATGTAAAAAGAAGAAATTAAATATTACAGAGGTTGTTGTGGGTAATGAGATTCTTACTTTATTACACAATGCTACGACTGTTCTTGTGCTGGCTATGAAGTTCTTGCATTCTGCATTGGTTGCAGCAAATCTAGATGGACAAGTAAAAGTTTCGAGCTCCCATTGTTTTGATATTATAAGGGAGACATTCCCTCCTTCCCAAGCATATTTTAAACAGAGTTTTAATAATGTAATTGGGTCTATGCTTGAATCTCTTCAGGAGATATTCTTATCTTATGATGAATCTATACGCCTATTACACTTATATGCAAGGCAATGGTAAAGTACCAATGGATTATGCTTTGTTCTGACTAACTAGAAATAAGTCATGTTCATTAAGCATTTTACCAAGTTCTTGGAAGATAAGAGGTGCTTGTCTGTTGGATCATATGACACTGCAATTAAGGTTCCTGCCAAATCATAGGTATGATAACAGGTATCTAATCATATAACTATGTATAAAAAGCAACACAAGTTAGTGAAATTTGAACATATACCTTGTGTTTATACTCTGCACCAGCGTACAAGTTGGTGTCCACTGAGGCACATTGGAAAATTAGCAAGAAACAAAGAGTTATCTCACAATTAAGTTATTAGCATAAACATAAATGCTGAAGGCTGTTTAGAGGTTGACAGTAACATACCTGTTTGAGAATAACTATCTACTCATCTGCAACAGTACAATCATGACACAAATTTACAGGAGAATCACTAGTACCACTTGCAACCTTCAACAGCAAAAGCTGAGATCTGCATAAGTGGACGACTAGAAATATAAGTAATGTAGTTAGAAGCATCATCAACATCAAGAGCAATTAATATAATAATTGTTTTATACTTACACAAATTCAACATCGATTTGGTGCAGCAAGGAGAAGCAATGATAATAGCATGTTGCAGAGAGAAATTATTGCAATAAACAGCTGCACTTGGGCAAATGTATACTAGGTTTTGTAAATGATTGTATAATAGGATGTTGCAGAAAGAATTATTGCAATAAACAGCTGCACTTGGGCAAATGTATACTAGGTTTTGTAAATGATTGTATAGTAGCATTACAGTAGGTGTCAAAGGCATCAAGCAACATGTAGCAGTAAAATAAAATTGTATTGACTACAACTGGAAGTGAAGAGATATTGCAAAGTGGTCTGTCCAATATGTATCTAGTATAGTGAAATTCACAAGAGCAGTATCGATGTTGGTTTTGTAAATAACTTAAAGAGTCTGTACTTTTGAATTGATTCTGATTTTGAATTTTTGCAATAAACAGCTGCACTTGGGCAAATGTATACTAGGTTTTGTAAATGACTATATAATAGCATGTTGCAGAAAGAATTATTGCAATAAACAGCCTCACTTGGGCAAATGTATACAAGGTTTTGTAAATGATTCCATAGTAGCATTATAGTAGGTGTCAGAGGCATCAAGCAACATGTAGCAGTAAATTAAAATTGTATTGACTACAACTGGAAGTGAAGAGATATTGTAAAGTGGTCTGTCCAATATGTATCTAGTAAAGTGAAATTCACAAGAGTAGTATCGATGTTGGTTTTGTAAATAACTGAAAGAGTCTATACTTTTAAATTGATTCTGATTTTTTCATAAGCAGCTGCACCAAGACTGTTACTTCCTACACTAGAGCTAACAGTTAATGCACAACATCTTGCAAAGTGGTCTGTCCAATATGTATCTAGTATAGTGAAATTTACAAGAGCAGTATCGATGTTGGTTTTGTAAATAACTGAAAGAGTCTATACTTTTGACTACAATTGGAAGTGAAGAGATATTGCAAAGTGGTCTGTCCAATATGTATCTAGTATAGTGAAATTCACAAGAGCAGTATCGATGTTGTGTATCCAAAAGTGGTCCAACAAACTGCTTGTTGTTGGCTTGTCGACAAGCAATGATAGTTTGTGTTGTTGCATAAATTCGAGAAGGAGTGCCTGTGTTTTTGTAGATTGTAACATGTCAATGTTGAAGTCTCCAACAATAATCAATTTGGAATTTGATGGCAATGAGCTTATAGTGTTTTGTATTAGATTCAATATGTCATGAATGGGTGCATTTGGTGTCAAATACATATTTGTAATGCATAGAGTAATGCCTAGATGCAATAGGTCAATGGTTATTGATTCTAGATATTTTGTTGCAAAAGTGTCAATGTTTTGCAATGAAATTGTTTTTTTGCAGCATGTTAATAGACCATGAATACTTAGTGTAGGATAGCAATTGAATGTTTCATTAGGGAACTTAACATGGTCGAGCACATTGTGTTTGGTTTCTTGGAAGCAAAGGACAGTTGCTTGAAGCAAATCATGGTCATGGGCTATTTCTTGTGCGTGTTATGCAAAGCTACGTGTATTCAAAGAGCATATGCTAGAATCACTTGAAGAGACAGACGCAAGGCTGTGTTGTAGTTTCCATTGTGCTAAGGTCGTGAGGCGTTGAATCTCGTTATTGACTTTTTCTGAAACTTTGAAATTTTGTTGTTGCAGTTTTTGCATCAGATACAACGATTCAATGTTTCTTACACGTGATAGAGCAGTGTAAACAAGACCATGTTGATAGACTTTGCAAGGGTCAAAAGCAAGTGCATCCATTGTGAGACCTTGTGCTCTATGAACAGTTCATGCACAT